>JAANDG010000181.1:0-242912 GCA_036852015.1 Pelodera strongyloides
ATCTCACGCCCTAACTGCTCTAAATCGCTCGCTCGGAGTCGCCCGGTCAATTCGGAGCCGTTACAGCGCGCGCCACGCGGGACACGTAATAAAACGAGGGCACAATTGCTCTCTCGGAGTAGGCCGGCCAATTGTGGTGCCCATTTCAATACGTGATCAATTAGGGCATTAGACCACAGTTATACTTTTTGATTAGTGAAACGCTGGACGCTTACGAAAACTTGGAGCACCAAGAGCGTGGGTGTACTGTATCGCTAGCTATCGGAGGCGCGCCTAGTAGGTAGGGACAGCTCATATGGAAAAAGGATCATCATTTTTATAGCTTTTTATCTTTCAAAATAACTAAGGCCCAGAAACTTGACAAAAAAAAGAGAAGCACAAAAAGTAGTGATTTATGAAAGTAAATTTTAAGTGCCTGATCTAGTTGAGCTTATCAATAGTTAGTAAGAACTTAGCAAAAAAGTTATAGCAGTCATGCTGTATTGGAAATAACCAACCGTGTTTTCCATAGGTTGTTGAGCTCTACCTAGGCGTCCTCCTCCACCACGACAACCTCGACAACGATGTCCTCGACGTCCTGGACGTCCTGGACGCCGTGGAAGACCACGAGCTCGTGAATTAGCTGATCTGCTGCTCGACGGAGGCTGAGCCGGAGCTGAAGCTCCTCAATCGTGTGGGTTCGAGGTTTCTAAATCATAAGTAATTATTTCTTTAGGGCGCATTCGAGATGGACATTTTCCAGAAAAGAAAAGAAAAAAGTGGTTCGAGATGGACACCGAGAAAAAAATAATACATGCAAAATAATTGTCGAAAATGCAAATGTACCATAATTGAAACTAAAATCAATCGATCATTTGCATGTGTATGCGTGGCAATTGCATTCTTTTCTGGTGAAATCCATCTCGAACCAAAAGTTTTCTTTTTCTTTTCCGGAAATGTCCATCTCGAATGCGCCCTAAGATCAATATTCACCAAAAAACCTGATTTCTGCATGGATGTCGTCCCCGAAATACAGTGATTTTGGACAAGTCTTACATCGTAAAACCAAGTAACATAAAACATGTGCACAGAGGGAGGATGTTATGTGCTTTTCGTGGCCAACTTCTCTGAAGCATTTTTAATCCAAATCATATGAAATGCCCATACGGCGTGATTGATAACTTACAGGCAGTGATATTCTTGATAGTGTTTCGGCGCGGGAGTGAAGTATGTCTTGTTGGTGTTGGACACAGATTCCGTGCAAAGTAGACGATGAGTTCCAGCAAGTGGTTCCTATTCTCAGGTCTCAGGTCCCCTCAGAGATTTCAAACGCCGGTCTTCGTTCGAGCCAGCACGGGTCTCGTTCGTTGTCCGTTTGCCGGTGATACATCGAAGTTTCCTAAAAAATGTAAGAGAAAAAAATAGTAGTATAACGAGAAAATCAAAAGTACTGAAACCCCTACCCATTCAATTTGCCTTAATTAATTAATTTTCTAGAGAACCAAGAACTCCTCATCATCCCAAATATGTAATTGCTAGTTCTGCGCACTGCGGTACTCGCGCACTGCGGTACTCGCGCACTGCGCACTCGCGCAGGGTACTCACGGCACTGCACTTTGCGGTACTCAAGCGGTACCCACGCACTGCGGTATTCACGCACTGCGGTACTCACGCACTGCGGTACTCGCGCACTGCGGTACTCACGCACGGAACGAAAGTACTCACGCAATGAAAGTACTGCACTACTCACGCAAGAAAACACGAACGAAAGGTATGACGATCGATAGAACCTGCTCATCAATGTGGCAGATTTCTTATGAAACATTGTTATACATGAAACAAACACACCGCCATTTCCGTCGTCCTTGTGCTGTACGTGGGCGCCTCGACGGCGAGCTCGGTGACGACGTCCTGGGCCTGGCAGCCGTGGAGGACTCTTGCACTAATTGCTTTCCGGTAGCAAGGTAGATAACATGGTGCACATACCTTGTGAACTCCACCACCTAAATAAGGATAGGAAACTGTAAGAAAGAATCGAAAAAAAACGAATTAAAGCTTTAGCTTTAATAGAAGAAATATTCCATAGAAGAAATATAGTTATCAATCATTACAGTATGACAGTATCAGTATGAGAAAATCATTACAGTATGACAGTATCAGTGTGAGTGAAGAGAAGTGAGATGAAGGCACCCGCATAGTGTTTACCAGTAAACTGAACTGACTGAGCTGTCTAATCACACGTCTGCTTTCGTATGTTAATTTTAATTTCATGTCTCGTGAGTATGCTAATTTTCGTGTTTTGGAGCTGCGGTCGAAAATTCGTACATGAGACGCCATGCTCAGTGAGATACGTTTCAAAAGGTTAATAAAAGAAGCAGAAAATTGATGCGCGCAATTCTTGGAAAGCCAAAATTAGGAGGGAGGTACAAAAGAGCAATATAGGATAATGACCGAGAAATATGTAGAAGTAAAAAAAAATCAAAAAAACTAGATAAAGCTTTATTCACCACTAGTGTTTTTTCCCGCACACTTTTGAAAATTTCCCGCCCTTTCAATTATTCGTCGGGCAATTAGCTTCTGGGCAATTAGCATGCATCCGTCCAGTGGCCGTATGCAAGAACGCGCCGGGAGGCTCCCAGCCTCCCAGTGGGACGTGAGAGAAGAGAGAGATCACACGAATCGAAGGCACGCAGAGCCAAATTCTCCCACCCAGGGAGGTTCCCGCTGTTCGTGCATACGGCCACCTGGTCCGTTCCGCGACGGTCCGGATAATTTGGGCAATTAATTTGCACTCGTGTGTGAATCAATTACAATCATAGGCATGGGAAACGGCGGGGAAAGCCCCACACTTGCATGGCGATAAATAATGTGAAATACCGGTACCCAGTTCGTGACTAATTACCGACCATTTGACGACGGTGACGTTTTCGACTTTTCCATTCCTGGAAAAAGCCACCATATTAGCTATGCGTTTTATTGTTAGCTTTAGCATCACTTTCTGTTGATTTTATACAAGATGTCCGCTTTGTAAAAATTACGCAATGTTTATAAGTGAAATGTACAGAATCGCAACTCTTATGTCTAAAAAGTAAAAAAATAGAGGGATATAGGGAGACATACTAAACAGTATACAGAAATATAGAGTGAGGAAGAAAAATGAAAGTCACACAGAGAGAAACAAATCAGGATCGCCATCTCGTCGGGCACCTCGCCAAGCCTTCGCCATATTATACTGGTTACTTGGTGCAATCTGATGCACTGAGCACTCTATGGCGAAAACCTGGCGAATAGGAATAGTGGGCGAAGTTGCCGCGCACATTTTTTCTGGTTCGCATGCGTTTTAGTATTTCGCTCAGTCATCGCGCCTACCGGGCGAAAGTCACACAGTGAGAAACAACCAGGAGCGCCAACATATCGTCGCGCACCTCGCCAAACCTTCGCCATACGGTTATCGGGTTACGTTTGCACTGAGCACTCTATGGCGAAAACCTGGTGAACAGTGGACGAAGTTGTCGCGCACATTTTTATCTGGTTCGCATGAGTTTTAGTATTTTGTGGGAGAAATTTTCGCGCCAGTGTTTCGTCGGGCATCTCTCGAGTTTCGTCAGTGCACAGTGCACACCTTTCAATGTTATATAATACGTGAATAAATTAAAAGCTATTATTTATAAAACGCAGTGAAAACGGAAAATACCAGTGATTTGAACATCAAACCGTGAATGAAAAAAGTACACATGCGATTTGAACATTTATTCAGTATTTCTAGACTAGTTGTGTTATTAGCCGTAATAATTATATCAAACAATGAAAATGAACTATAATGTTGTATCGTAATACAAATATCGATGAACTAAAAGCACAACCCGTAATATATTACAACTGAATATATTTAAAAAGCTAGTTTTTTTCATTCTACGGATACTTCTAGTTGTGAAGCTGCTGGAATGAGGCGATCTCCTTTGTAGTTTTGCAGCGGCAGGAACTAAAATACACGATGTATGATACTGTAATATATAATAACCTATATAGTTTAAAGCGGCATAACAGCTTGTTTTTGAAACGTATGTTGTGCGCTTTTGCAATTTATGCAATCGGCTTCAGGCATAAAATATTAAACTTTGCGTAAAATAAAGGATCGGGTTGGTAAATGTTATAATCCTCGCCTGGCACCGGCCACTGCCCAGCTAGCAACGCTCGGTTACCAGTGGACTTATTTTCTGCTAAACAATGCCAGGAAACCTCAGGGAATGGATTGTTTTCGTCACATCCAGTATTGGCTGTGAAATGACACGTGCTCCCTTTATGTAGTGCTTTCTCTCAGCGGCGGATCGTGTGAGAGCGCGGCATCAGAGAACGCTCACTTTTTGCGTGTGAAGCCTTACAAATTACTTTTTTTTTTTCGGAAAACTTACCACAGGGGTATTTCTGTTAATTGTTGTCTTTGTTAATATTGCACCACTATCCCTCTGTGATGATTTTGGACAACACATTCCAAAGGTTTGGAGGAATTCTCTGAAACAAATAGCATTTGAATGGGTAAAGGAAGTTTTTTTCGATATTTTACAGGTAACAGGGGAAAATCGATTTCGACAAAATTGATGCCATATATTCTACTAGAATACCCAACAAATGACCGTTGACCGTTGACAATTGGTACTAATGATATTACTTCATACAATTCTGGCAGTTACCGTTGCGGTTCTGCAGGTGGTTTATGCAGCGAATAATGAAGAAGTGTATTCCCATTATTATATTTAATTATGACACATAATAAAACATTGTATATAGAACACAGATATAACATAGGATTACCTTTGTCCTTCACAAACCATGTACAACACCGCTTTAATGCAAAAGTGACAAACCTTCTAAATACATGACTCATCATTGCGTAAAGGACAAAATTGACTGAAGAATTTATCAGCGATAAAAGGTCGAATGTGTTTCCAAACACACTATTCAGACCATAAAGTCGGGGAGCGAATCCTAAAGAATAATTGTGATTATAATATGTTTTACAGTAAGCCACAGCGTGGGTGGCCCTTTGTTGTAGTGCATACGTCGTGGGTGGTCTTATTCTGCCACATACTAGTAAACTTACAGGCATTATTGAGACATTTAATAGTTTAAGCAGTATAACATCCGGTTCTTGAAACGTCATAGAGTTCACTCACAGGCATTACTGAGACACTTAATAGTTCAAGCAGTATAACATCCGGTCCTTGAAACGTATTTTGTACTGCGAGTTCCCTACGTAGCGTATGCAAGTAAGTGATTTTTTTAGTCTATATATCTTCATTTGTATACAACATATTAACCTATAGGAATGCATGTGTCCAAAACATACGTTTCAAAAACCGGCTGTTATACCACTTTACGTCTAAACTATCACCCGTTTTCTCATATCAACCACATGAAAAACTCACCAACTGCCAGCCCAAGGATTCCTTGTGGGGCTTCTGTGACCAGAAACACAGCTACGATACCAGTCAGCATTGTGGTGGTACGCTCAGCCTAGAATTTTTAGGAGGTAAAGCACCTGGTTATATCAACCGAACTCCGGGAGGTCTTGTGCGCAAGCCTCCTGTGGCCGTGTGCACGAACAGTGGGAGCCTCCCCGATTGGGAGAATTTGTCTCTGCGTGTTTCTGATTTGTGTGATTCCTCTCTTTCTCATACCTCCCACTGGGAGGCTGGGAGCATATCCCCGGAGTTAGTATAGTGCCATTGGGAAGCCGATTTTATCTACGCTACAGCTAAACAGCTCAAATGTGTGTGATCACATCGGACTCGGACGTAGTGTAATAATATGTCAAAAGATCAATAAAACTATATTTTCATGTGTTCCTTCCCTCCTATTATTATGCCTAGTCTTTCTTTAGCACTACGCCACAAATCACATAAGAAACCCTATCCCATTCTAAAAAGAGTCCCCCACATGGACTTCGGTCTGCTAGTGAGAAAATGTGAATTCATAAACATTTCTATTACTCAAACTCGCAACTTCTTTTCACGAATAATACGCGTATAGCATAACAAAGGAAGCCCAATCCCAGCCAAAGCCTAAGCCTAAGCCTAACAATAAGCCGAAGAAAGAAGTTCATTAGGTAATGCAAAAAAAGGAGCATTGGAGCGTCAATAAACACACACCACATAGACACCTACGCATCACCCTTTGTCATGAAGAATTTGCTAATTGTTTGTGGTAGAATAAGCAGATCAAATTGAGCTATTTTTGGATAATACCTCTCGCTTGGGTGGCGGCAGCTAGCTGATTAACCATGATTTTGTGCCAAAGTGAATGTAAATAATATTTTGTGTATAAGATCTAGACAGTCGTGGGAGGGTTTATTTTATAAGTTCTTTCTAGAGAATGGGTTTAACACTTCTTCTTATCAAACAGTCGTTCCCTTTCTCTAATTAATCTGTTGACTATCACTAAACCTTTATACCTAATTAATAGAGGTACTGTATCGTAGCCACGACTATCCCTCACACTCAGCTCCAGCAGTAACATACATTGTTCTATGGAGAATTGGCATATAATAGTTAGCAAACCCCCTTTCCCTTGGAAGACCCTACTCCTTTAGCATCTCCTCCCGACCAACCCCATCCCTTTAATATCAAGATGACACCATCCCTTTAAAGCGAAATACCGTCCGGTTTTTGAAACCCGTCGTGGACAACTGAATTCTTACGTATTTATGCTAATTTACTCGAATTTAGTTCGATTTTTTATTCTAATCTATGTTCATTTGCATATGCTGCATAAGAATGCAGGTGTCCACGATGCGTTTCAAGAACCGGCCGGTATTTCGCTAAAAAAACTTCTCCTAACCGACGCAATCCCTTTAAAATCTCCTAACCTGTGAATTTCCATTGGCCACTCCCCCACATAATCTTGACCTTCGTTCGCGTGCTTCGATTAGCATTCGTACAAGAAGTGTCATGAAGATAGTGAGTAAGAATGATGGAATCAACTTTAGCACTAACGACGCCAGCCAGAAATTCACCCGCTCCCACTCGCAAGACCACCAATCAGGTTGGACGAGACGATAGCTGTAAGAAGTACTAATAAAACTTCGCGCCATAGCCGCTCACAAAAAGAGGGTCCGCTACACGCACCTCCTCTAGTGTGTGCCGCAAATGTGTGGCAAGTTTTCAATGCACCGGCGGAGCACCTTTTAGGGGATATGAGGCCGGTGCGGTTGTGCCCTGGTTGTGCAATTGATTTTCACGCATGCCTGCCGCCGCCGCTACACACACCCTGTGGCGTTTTGTGCGCGGCGATGGCGCGGAGTTACGTTGAGAGTAGGTACGTGCAACAGACGTTTTGGTACACCAACTCTCCAAAAGTGTTGCGCTATTTTTGATAAAATCAAATAAAAAAAGTAAACACCCACTCGTCTAGTGTCCGCATTGTCTGCCATGTCTGCGTAAATTGTGAACGCACGCAAATATCGCGTAAATCTGAGGGCACCGCGATTCGTTCGCCGCCTGCGATCTGTAAATAGGTAATGTTTCACACACTGTGCTTGTTCGGTGTGTTTTATTTTCTCCCATTTGGTTGTTGTCGATTAAACTAATTGCAAGATTAATTTGTTTTATACCACTGGGTTACCGGTAACCGGTTATTCGTATAAACAATAAGTCGCTTAACTATTTCAACCAAATAATATTATAACCAATAAATACTATTCTAACTGCTAACTCTGTCTACCTCGCTTTATTTTCTCAAATATTAGTACCTATAATTTTACAATAAAATTATTGTTACCAATTTTATCAAGTCTACTATCAAGCGTACCTCGTATCTGAGCATATTTGGCAGCGATCCAAAAGTGGCCAGTAGGATAGCCACTAGAACAGCGAATACGGTAGCTTGGAATGTGTTACATGGAGGTATTGATTGCAAATACTGACCCTCACCGCGTAGTAGCACCATATACCTGCATATAAGAGAGTTATTGATTGAATGTCGACATGGTTAAAATCAATAATCATAAATATTGAGGCTTGTGTCGCTCTAAAAGTGAGCTACACTAAATTGTGCGCGATCGACGCGTAGCATTTGAACATTTTGAACTGCCTATAAGACGTGTCACATTCGGTTGGTGCACACAGTTGCGCGCCTTGAGTGCGCCGCGCGACTGCGGTGTTTTATTAATCGACCTCACCGCCATGTGATGACCTTTCCTTGCGCGGGTTGGGTGCGTGAGCCGTCCAGTTTCGCACATGCGTCAAAAGTGCGCGAAACTATAGCGGCACAGCCATTTCGGGTTATAAACAGACATGCATCATAGCACGATAATTCTCTTACCTTAAAACGGCCATATTAACAGTGAGCCATAACGATAGAGCATGTACGAACACGGATACCATAGCGTAGTACTTGGTGTACACCAACCAATAGTAGGAGAAGTACCACGGATGACATTGGGTTACCTGAAAGGAATATTTCATATATTCTTCATTAGTTACACATTCGAGCACATCATCCTGGCCCTAGCCCGAAGACGTCGAGCAATTTGTCATCTGGAACTCGTCGCCTACTGCTCAGGACCTCTGCGGAACATGTCATAAGCAAACCTTGAAATTGTACTTTGAACGCCCTTGAATAAAGGTGCACGCTCATGAAGCGTTAAAAAAAACCGATACGTCGCTTGAGCTTCTACTCAACTCAATGATGAACTCAACGAACTCAGGGTTGTGTGGGGTATTAATTGTTTTCTTTCTACAAGCCCTTTGAGTTAGTGGGGCTGGTTATTTCAAAAATGAACGCGGCTATCACTCCTTTGAAACGAGCATACATAAAAAAGTGAGCTTTTTTGAGCACAATATACAAAGTTGGTATATATAGACCGGCCGGTTTTTTTTTGCATCATGGACAACTGAATTCTTAGGTATTTATGCTAATTTTCTCGAATTTAGCTCGATTTTTTATTATAATTTGTGTTCATTTGCATAAGCTGCATGAGATGCTGGTCTACTCGATGTGTTTCAAAAATCGGCGGGTATTTCGCTCTAAACATTTACCATTTTTTAGCCTTGCTTTCTTAGTAAGAAAATATAAGTAGTGCTATGATCACCCCAAATCCCCTCGGCTTTAAACTTTAAAACTTTAAACTTACATGTTTGTACACAAGATATGTGGCCATGAGAGTGGCGTCACAGACGGCAATCACAATGAGAAAAACGTTAAACGGATTTCGTCGCATTGCAGCACGGAGGAGCACTATCACTGCAATTTGGAGGAAGTTATTCTAAACGATTTATAAATTTTTATAATGTTACTTTATCTATATTATAAACAATTGGTGAGGTAGAAGACTGTTGAACAAGAGAGCTTGGGTTTGATTATTACCAGGCAATCTTTGTTTTGCTTAGAGTTTCGGGCGTAACGTGTTTCATCACCAAACAAACAAACAAACAAACTTTGCTCGTTTATACGAAGAGATAGCATTAGTTCAGTTCAGAACTTGTTAATTAGACCCCTGCTTTCATTCTAACATCTATTTGGTATTTGGTCAAGGATCTTTTGAAAAAAGACCAATATCTTGCTTTCGCAGTCAAAAACCCGCAATTGAACGGCCAAAATTGAAACCAGAAAGCAACGAAAAGAGACGTTGAAGGAAGGAGGAAAATTACAAAGTGAAATACTTTTTAAAGCGATATTGCACGTGGTTCTGAAACGTATACTGGAGAGTTGGAGTACTGCCTTTCCCGTCCCAGTTGAAGCAATTGCAAGCAGGTTCATTTGTGATTTAGTTTCTCTTATAAAATGTTCCAACCCTTTTGAAAATTATTGGCTAATGTGTATAAACTAAATCTGCGAATAGAAACTCTGGTTGCTTTTGCTCCTTTCAGTGACAGTGGCTGCATAGGACATAAATTTTTACCATGTTAGTACGTATTTTCCTTTATAAAATGTTTCCTCCCTTTTTAAAAACTCTTGACTTTTGCATCTGATTCAGCTTCCGACCTCCCAGAAATTCTTATTCTCAGTTTTTTTTTGAAGATACCAATTGAAAATTCAAATTTCCCGCGTCAAAGGGAAAGGATAAGCTGAATAAGGAGGACTTCATCCAGCGGAAGCGGAAGGAAAAAAGATAAAAGGGATAGAGCAAGATAAATGGAGAGAGAGAGAGAGGGAGAAATAGAGCAAGGAGGATGGAGGAAGCAGAAAGGAAAAGATAAGGGAGGGGCGAGGAAGTGAGAGAGCGGGAGTGAAAACAGAGAAGGAAGAGAGCGAGAGAGGAATAAGGATGTTCCGTGATGCGAGACAGCTTATTGTTAGGATCGAAAAGCAAAGAACTACTCTCGTAAAACCTAGTGTAGTATTCAAATTACTACGTGAAACGTTGATAGTGCGCGGCGAAAAAACGGGTGCGCCCACATTTGCCGGACAGTCGGACACTGCGCGTGGACCCAGCTTGAGCCAGCCATGGGTGCGCCTACATTTTGCCGCGAGCCTCCGCCATGGAGCCTACATTTTGCGCGTCGGCCCGCTTCGGCTTTCGAGGGCCCAAAGCATTGCCCGTCACCAGCTATCGCCACGGGTGCGCCTACATTTTGCCTGTCACCGGGCGTCGTCCCTAATTTCATCAAAAACTCTTGACCATGGTGAATTTAAACAAATTATTTAACTGAAAGTACAAGGATATTCCCACAAATTATGTCAAGAGCGTGAGAAACTCTCATGGGGTAGCAAGAGGGCAAAACTATAAGCATAGTTCGTTTCAGTTGTGAATAAAGTAAAATGAATATTGTAGCACAACTGAATAAAAAAAAAAAAAAAAAAAAAAAAAAAAAAAAAAAAAAAAAAAAAAATGAATAAAAAAAATAATACAAAAAATAAACAAACAAACCAACCAATTGCAATATTTGAGAAAACTCCGATGAAACATAACGGCACGTAGAGATACCGGTGCATTGTTGTAAAGACTGTGATGAATAGAGAGAGCTCCTGGAAAGAAAGGAATAAAAATATGAAAGATATTAGCCACCGCAATTACCGTAATAACCGATGAGCTTGTTCAACGAGTGCTGGGTCAACTTGTCGCATCACACCGGCGCCGATGACCCAGGGTCCGCGGAGCGAGCGATGCGCGAAAGTGTCTACGTCCAGATGGCGCACCGTGTCGGACTTCTTGGAGGTGCGCGTCCTGCGTGCGAGATTTGTGCCAACTTGAATTTACACTTTTCGCGCGGATCACGTACCATTCCATAATGCTCTTGTTACGCATATCACATAAACTTCTAGAAGTGTGCGGAGCTTGCGCCACAAGTGCGCCAACTGGAATTATACAACTTCCACACCTCCACCCCCGCCAACTCCTACGCCCCACTCTGATAGATATTTCTCCTCGAGAACTCCTTTCCTTCCCATAACTCATTCCATAAATCTCTGTACATATATCACCCCAATTTTCCGGTTTCCTGTCTATAAGTAAATCATTTTCCCCCTCCTTCCTCAAAAAGCGTGCACTCCATTAGCATATGTTCTTGTTCGGGGTGGTCTTTCCCTTTACTTATTGCCCCACCAAAGGATTGACATGTATTCAAATAAAGAAAAAGCAGTGGACATCCCCGCATTCCCACACTAGCAATGCATATTGATAGAAGAAAATGATGAAGTTACGTCATTAATGAGTTGAGGGAATCTTGCAAAATGCAAGTAAAAATGTATGAAAAACATGTTGTTCAACAGAAAACCATGGTTCATGACCCTGAGAGATAAAAGACAAATCTAAACTCACTCTCTCCCTGCAATTACTTTTAAACTAAAACATAGCAACTGCCCCATTTCTTTCTGCTCTGAAACTATCGCGTGCTCCCAAATTAAATAAACTTTTTGGCATTTCGGCGCACAAATTTACTCAGCCGGGCAGAGCTCTGTGGTGGGTCTTTTTGATTTTTGGATTATAAAATTTTACTTTTAAATCTTTTTTTGTTAATCTTTTACTTTCAATAAGATAAACATAATTGATGATTTACTGCGAATAGAGAACATTTATGTATTAAAGGGAAACACTGAATTCCTACGCATTTATGCTAATTTGCTGTTGAATATAGCTCGCTTTTTTATTCTAATTTATGTTCATTTGCAGCTGCATAAGAATTCTGTTGTTTTCGATGTGTTTCAAAAACCGACCGGTGTTTTGCTTTAACTTGGGGAAGTCGTTGAGCTTAGCGGTTTACTTCAGAGGTTCGGAGTATATTAACGTTAATTTGTCTTGAGGCAGATAATCAGTTATTAATCATTTAATCATATGTTGGAGGGTGCTCTATAACCCAACATTTAGCTGGTGAGCGATGGCCAAAACACAGGATATACAATACCAATGTCTTTATAAGTTAACGCGAAGAATACTACCATGTCCATACATCAGTCTAAAAACTCCAAAGGCCATATTCACCACACAAGTCCCCGTGGAGAATTCACCGCCTTTTTCTCTGCGTGTCTCTCTGTAGACAGCTATTTTCTGTCCCCAGGGACTATTTCCCCGAGGGAATCGGAGTGGTGAATATGGCCTCAGGTCCTCCAAAATATAACGCTAAACCCCCCGTAGTAGTATTCTCAAAAAAAAAAAGAACACGGAACGGTCAAACAAATTTTGAGTAACAAAAAAGGGAGACGTAAACTAAGCATTCATTCACCCACGAAGTAAACTTGCGCTGGCTTTGTCCTCCCCAGACGCAGACACTATTAATTACCAATCCTAACCCAAATTATCCCCGGGTAGAGCAGGGTCATATGGCGCAGTCGTCTAAGGCGCCGTCTTGAGTAGCGCGGCACTGCGGACTATGGCTCATAGGTTCGATTCCTACCCGAAGCACATGAGCCTTTTTATTAGATTCAGCAAGTTGGCTCTCTCTACTTCAAAGGATAGGCACGCTTCAGTTTGCCAATAAAAATAAGACAGATTATTGAGCTTCTTAGTGCGGTTGCAGAAAAGAGTGCGGTTGCAAAAATTTCCATAGAATCGCACTGGCGACGAAGTGCCCAGACGCAAACAGCCAGTTGCGTATACTACACGGAAATGCCTTGTTCAAAATGTGTTTCAAAACGAAGTGTCACTCCGGGTGCGCTGCGCAGCCGCGAACGTCGCACTACTCGGGCCTCCCACCATCCCCCTTTATAGTTTCTCAAAAGGCATATGTCTGCAAACTTTCCCCTTATGTTGACATGGTGGTCGCGGGGTGAGGATTTCTTTCCCTGGTGAGAAAAAGATAGGTGGGTGTTCGACAATTAAGCAAGGAAAAAGGATAGAAAAAAGCTTCATTTATTCCGAGCCGGCTCGCTTTCCCCCCGTCTCAATGAGTGAAATTGGACACACACGAAGGATACGACATTTATATCACTTTCAGGCAAATACATAGAAGCACGCACACGGAATGGCAAACAATTAAAGAGGTATAACACCATGTTTGTGAAACGTAACTCTGTTTATTTCAATTATATCCATATGCATGTCGGGAATGCAGTTGTCGAACACATCGCTTCAAAAGCCGGATGTTATACGCTTTAATGCAGGGAGAAACGGCAAACAAACGTTGGAAACAAACACGTGAAACATTGATTGTATTGCTACCAAGTTACCAAATTTATACAGTACACAGTCGTTTCGAATGTGAGTTGAACCCGTGACGTATAACCAGCTAAACACTAAGATTTAAAAAATTCGTGGCCAATTATGGCGCACCCCCGTACCTAGAGAGGGTGTGCCGCGTCCCTGTGCCGCGCCCTACTTTTGCGCGACGACGGCGCGGAGTTTTAGCGGTGAAATAACCCACCTCTTTCCAGTACTCTCTACTCGAAGAGAGGTCCGACGAATTGATGCCCATGCAATTCATTGTTGTGCAGGAGAAAAAGCCTGGAATAGCAATTATAAATAAAAATAAAAACATTCGAGATTCAGGAAGCCAGTCAATAAACACAACCGAAAATATCAATACAATTAAAAAGATGAATATTAATTGCCAGACAGCTGTCGCCGCCTGAGGAGTCTTTCAATACTGCACAGGCGATACTTCAAAAACCTCACAAGAGTGGGCATACTTATATGAAACGTCTACGTCTGAAACGTATTGTCAGTAATTAATGTAAGGAAACTCATTTTCGATTATTTTGGTTTCGAAATGTTGACTGCTTATACCAAGTTCTTAAATCGAAATGCTAGCCTCTTTGGAAAATTTGCATATGATAAGCAAATTCTATGTATCCTATGCTAATTTTGTACGATTGCGGTGGACGATCGTACAAAATTAGCATAGGATACATAGGATTTGCTTACCATATGCAAATTTTCCAAAGCAGCTAGCATTTCGCTTTAAACGTAGTATGGATTTCGTTGCGGATTCGGTGACAAATAAACTCTTTCCTTTACATAATAAGATGTCAATGATAGTTGGCTTCTTATGTGGCTTATAATGATAATTCTAACCTCCGGTAGGTCTAATTAATAATATGAAAATCGAAAACAAAAAGAAGAAAAAAGTCGACAAATTAATATTTCTTCATTCAAACCTCAACAAAGAAACCCTATTATATTATGGGAAAAACCCACAAATGCGTATTCCATAAAAATAATGCAGTGTAAAGAGAAAAGAAAATTCATCGAAAAATGCCCGACAAAATGATGTGATTCGACGAAAGAAATATGGGAAAATTCGAGAATTTTATATTAAAATTAAATTTGAATTAGGCCAAAAGGTAAGTGGAAGGAAGGATAAACTCAGAAATACAAGCACTAACGTTGAGTTTGTTAAAGGGACGGGCCCATCAAAATAAAACTATATTTTGCATGTTTTTATAATTTGTATAAAGGGGGTTTATTATAATATATGTACACTAAGTTACGGCTAGAGTTTATCCCGCTGAAATTTTTCGGCAAGGAAGCGTGTAGCTTCGATGTAGACACCGAAAAAATTCAGCGGGATAAACTCTAGCCGAAATTTAGTGTACATATATTATAATAAACCCCCTTTATACAAATTATAAAAACATGCAAAATATGGGTTTATTTTGATGGGCCCGTCCCTTTAAAGCGGTATTAACAGACAGATTTGAAACACGGGGCAGATGTTGAATTCCGATGTAGTGTATGCAAATTGCTCCACGACTACTGCACGATTATTCGGCAGTTTATATTAATTTGCATACAACATATGGGAATGTACATGCCCCAAATACGTTTCAAAAACTGGCCGTTAGTTCGCTTTAAAACAAGTTTCTAAGATCCAAGTCTTTCTTGGGTTCAACATACACATGTCTAAATATTTCTTTCATTACGTGTTTATAGGATTCTTTTCTTTGAGAGTGGGCATCGCCGCAAGAAACCATAATATAGAATAAATAAACACAAAAACTCAAGTTCATGCAAGCATACCTATGAACGCTCAGTTTCTGGCCTAACTCTACTCCTATGTACAACTTTACTTGGACTTTAGCCCATAGTATAGATCCCCTAATCCCTAATGACCCTAATGGCCTTAATGGCCCTAATGGCTCTAATGATAGTCCAAGGCACAGAGTGTTTCTTCTCTAAAAGTGAGATAGATGCCTAGCATGTGGCGAGAGTTTGAATTGAATTACTGCAGACACTGCGCAGTGAGCACGCTTATGGGACAACGTTGAAGATTTGAATAAACCCAGGGTTAGCAATTAGGATAATTGCTGCCCAATTGCATATGTACGAACACATCTAAGAGTTCACTAGGATATCCTAAGCAATTGCGCTTCAGAACGTAAAGCACTAACTACTAACAAAGGCGCGGGTTCGAATCACACTCGCTCAAATCTTTAAATTCAACGATAAAATTACAAACTATTTTACATATATGGTTGGAGCACGTGTGCGTGTTTCATAGTTGAAAGGTGAAAAGATCATATTTCTTATAAGTGTTTATAGTATGTTCCTGAAAAACGATATGGTGCGCATAGAGTGAAAGGGCTTTTAAAAGTACCGCGAAAATTTCGAATTCATACGCGCATTTATTTATTTATTTTCATTTACGTCTTTTAAAGGGTCACGCCCAAACCGGAAATTGCGCGTGAGAGATGCTAATACAAATTTGAAAAACGTACCACTAAGCAATTTACAGAGTTTACATGTTAACCGTAAGAAAACCGTAGTAAAATGCGGAAAATCCCATGTCTAAAATTAAAGTAATTAAAGAGAAATACAGGCGGTCGGTAATTTACTTGAAACGCATCGTGGACGACTAAACCTACGTATTTATGTAATTTACTCGAATTTTTTTTTTTATTTACTTTATGTCCATTTGCTTAAGCGGCATAAGAATGTTGTGTCTCAAAAACCGGCTGGTAGTGCGCTTTAAGCGCTTTAAAGGGATGGGTTCACTACAAAATCACCTTGTTTTTATGCTTTAGTTTGATTGCACAAAGGTAAAATTAAACAAAGAACATACAAAATGTTTCTTGAATTACTCCCTAGGGAAGATATTAGGTAAAAAGGGTGAGTATTGATCGATCTTCCGATAACATGAGTAAACAAGAAAACTAGGGAAGCTAAGAGTATGGCTGAAACACACTGTTTTGAAAGAAAAAACACAGAAAAAAAAACAGCAATCTCTTAGTTCCTAGTTTATCTTGTTTACTCATGTTATCGGAAGATCGATCAATACTCACCCTCTTTACCTAATATCTTCCCTAGGGAGTAATTCAAGAAACATTTTTTATGCTCTTTGTTTAATTTTATCTTTGTGCAATCAATCTAAAGCATAAAAACAAGGTGATTTTGTAGTGAACCCATCCCTTTAAGACTTCAGAAACATAAATACTTGCATTACTATTACAAAAAATACCATACTCTGAGGTGGTGGAAACATAAAATACAGGAAGAAATTGAAGTAAAGTGCACAAACTCTGCAATACAGCAAAATATTTCCCTCCTCGTCACCAGTTTTCAAGAAGTAATTAATAATTTAGTTCCATCATTTAATTAATTAGGTAAGTCCTTTTAGAATGAATTTCTTAAGTAATTACGGTAATTGAAAGAAAAGGAAGTTTCACAAAGAAGTACAATATGCAAAATTAAATTAAAATCAGAATTCGAACTTTTTCGAGAATTCCTTGCTTGATAACATGGGAATTTCTCACAAAATTACTACGGTAATTGAACAAAGGAGATATAATATTAAAGGGATCGTTTCACCGGAAATTGTGTCTGTTTTTTTTGTTTCTTTATTTTCTATAAGGGATAATAAAAATGTGGAATACAAAAAGTCAATTACCCTTTTTGCACTCCGTCCCGATCAATCCACCACTTTATCACCTAATATCTCCGTGAGTATTCAAAGTATTGAAATAGAACACTACTTGTTGTATTCCAAATTTTTACTATCCCTTATAGAAAATAAAGAAACAAAAAAAACAGAAACAATTTAAGGTGACCGATCCCTTTAAGCGTAGAGTACTAAATTAAAAACGAAAGTGGAGGAAGAAATAAAAAGTATACTACAAGTCATCTTATCCTTATTTATCCACAAATTAATTGGACTTTGGCAAGCTCTATAGAGTACGTCACGCAACACTTCACGTTTCTCCCAGCGTCCAGGATTTAACTTCGTGTTTTTGTGTGCGAATCTGCCCAAAGTCCGATTAAAAGGTCCTTCGAAGTTCCTGGATGTTTTAGGTAAATAGTCTGGACCGAGATGAACTACTACTACAACATGAAGAAGATCAATGTATGGGCGACTGATCACTCACACAAGTGTGCCAGAGGCGCGCCAGGAACGAGCGAACTTAAGGGAACACGGGATTTTGCTTGCACTTCAGTGGCGAGCACCTGGCACACCTCGACATACAAATTTACTGTCGTTAGTTCCTTTTACAAAGAAATGGATGATGAACCTGTGAGGGACAAATCCAAGCAAACTCTCTCTCTCCTTCTCTCCCTCTCTCTCGCTTTCTCGCTCTCTCTCCCTCTCCGTCTCTCTGTCTCTCTCTCTCTCTCTCCCTCTCCGTCTCTCTGTCTCTCTCTCTCTCCCTCTCTCTACTCTCTCTCTCTCTCTCTCTCTCTCTCTCTCTCTCGAAAAATATATGCAAGTGATCGGGAAATAAATGTATAGAAACAGAGAATATATCCAGAAAAGCGCATGCATAATTCAGTTTATGTTGTGCATTGAATCTTTTCAAAATCAGCACATAAACCAGCAATGTATACTTACCATTCTTATTGCCTACTGCTAGAGTAAGAAAAAAGCGAAAATAAAGAATTAACAATTAGTCAACTTGCTATAAAAACCATGCATCTATAAAATGTTTTCAAAACAAACAAAAATTGTACATGGTCAAGGAATAATAATCACAATAATAGAAAAAAACTGAACACTATGCGTAAATTGTTAGGAAAATACAGATCATAGATGAGTCTCCCGTGCCGCAAGTACTAGGATGGTTTCAAGCACACATCAAAACGGAATCATTGCCCAGACCACAGAGAAACCGTCAGTAGCCGGTCACCAAATGGTGTCAACCGAAAAAAACAGTCGGTGACCGGTTACTGACCATTTGGTGACCATGTAGTGACCAGTTGACGAAGGCTTTCGAGGAAAATTGCTTATTACAAGGTCGCCAAGAGGTCACCAAATGGGCTGGCTTACGAAAAAACCAGGGAGCCGTCACCAAATTGTTCCTCAATTTCATATGCAACTATACTAAAGTCGATAGTATCGGTATAATTAGATTGTATACTTGCTTAACAAAGGGGAAAACATCCCTTCTTCTAATAGAAAGAAGTTATGCAGTCAACCTGGGGACATATTTCCTTCTCCCAGCTGATGCATGAGGGCGGGCCAATTCTGAGTCCCGCCCACAAGTGAACAGACAAAAATCAGAATATTCTAAAGAAAAACTCGATTCTAAAGAAACTTAAAAAAAAGACAGAAAAACTTTTGGAGTCTTAAAAACTAAAAACTTTTCGTTGGAGGTGGATGAGCCACGATGATAGATAAACCTAGACTTACTTTTTTCTCTTACTCTTAGAATTTGAGGATAATTAAGGTACTTAAAGGGATCGGTTCACCTTAAATTGTGTCTGTTTTTTTTGTTTTGCTTTATTTTCTATAAAGGTAATGATACGTTTGTATAAAAATTTGGAATGATCTTCTATAAAAAAATGCAAATGTAAACGAGTGTTCTATCAATACTCACGGAGATTTATTAGGTGATAAAGTGGTGGATTGATCGGTCCAAAATGGCAAAAGGGTAATTGTCCTGCCTTGTTTGTATAGGACAATTACCCTTTGCCATTTAGGATTTAGGATAACATAACATAACATTTAATACGACAACAAAGTATCGCGCAAGTTGACAATATAAGGCCACTAACAGTACGTTGACCAAGTTCATGTATAATTGGTATGCCTGCAAGCTACATTGCTTTCTTTCATTGTCTTTTCGCGTACTAAATTGTTATGTAATTATTATATAACATATGCTTATAGCCCTAACCCAAGACGCATCAGCCTAAACGTTTAGGCATAAAGCTAAACGAACAACATGTTTATGTGTCCTTATGGTGATAAGCATGTGACTTAAAAAGAAACGTTTCTACGAATCAGACGCGTCTTCGGCAAGTTTCAAATTAACACGCAGAGATATACGACCCTTCCGAGAATTTCGTAATGCCTAATTAAGCTTTACTTGTGATATCAGATTATATTTAGTAGGATTATGCATACGTGCTTTTAACCCATTAGACATAAGGGTCTAAACCTAAACCTGCAATTTTTATTTTCGAAAACCTTGCAACCGACGGAGCTGAGGCCGGATCGACCAACATTTCAGAGCGCATGGAACTTCCGTTTAAAGGGACGGGCCCATCAAAATAAACCTATAGTTTGCATGTTTTTATAATTTGTATAAAGGGGGTTTATTATAATATATGTACATTAAGTTACGGCTAGACTTTATCCCGCTGAAATTTTTCGGTGTCGATAAACTCCAAAAGTATACCGTAGAAGACCAAAAATTGCACCCTGAGGATACCTCGCTCTGATTGGGACCCGGGAGACTATCTGTCCATATAGCCACATTCCCCTGGGACACGCGGTAAGGAAATAAGGGTGCAATTGTTGGTCTTCTACGGTATACTTTTGAGTTTATCGACACCGAAAAATTTCAGCGGGATAAACTCTAGCCGAAATTAGTGTGTAAAATAGAAAATATGGTTTATTTTGATGGCCCGTCCCTTTAAACGGAGAGATAACTCTTACCCAGGATGAGAGTTAGACATATTTTGGGTGAACGTTTAACACTCGCCCAAGGTGAGAGTTACAGGCAATTTGGGTAGCTAAGCCAGGCATAAAACGCTAAACTTAGACCTGTCTTCACTTGCAAACAGTGAAGTTTTAAAGCGAAATACCGGCCGTTTTTTGAAACACATTGAGTAGACCAGCATGCTTATGCAGCTTATGCAAATGAACATAAATTAGAATAAAAGGTCGAGCTAAATTCTAGCAAATTAGCATAAATACGTAAGAATTCAGTTATCCACGATGCGTTTCAAAAACCGGCCGGTATTTCGCTTTAAACATCTTATTATATATCTTATATAATGTGAAGAAATGTTTATATAAGTATGATATGTTCATATATATGCTTATGTAAAGCTTATATAAGTATTGTTAGATAAATCACCGTAACTTGTAAGAATTTGTAAACACAATATTCTTAAAAGCAAACTGTTTTTGTTTTGTAAAAATTGCATCAGAAAACGTGAATACTAGAAAACATTTTATAGACTAAACTGTGAGGCGTAGACGTAGAGAAAAGACGCCAAATACAAAAATTGTTTTATATTATTTTTTCCTGAAAACAGCTTATAAATAAAAATTCCTCGCTCCCTTGAGGACATGTCTAATTCTTTAAAAATGCTTATTCATTCAAATCTTGGCAATGATTTCATTATTTAGAAGTTCTAAGAATTGCGAACAAACATATAAGAAAGACTATAGTGGACTGAAACATAAAGAAATGATAATGTCCCTCATTAATTATACGTAAGTTGCATAATATATGTGTAAAAAGAAAATGCTGCATATGGGTATAATATATACCAAAAGACTCTTTCACTTATTAGAATGAGATAAAACGGAGGAGGGGTAGCAAATCAACCCTGTTTTTCACGACTCATTTCTGATCCACACACTTTGGTGAACTAAAATAATTATAAAACACTTCTACACAATTCATCAGACACATTATCAGTGAAAGATTAAGTTCAACTAATATTAATATTTCATAATATTCGTAATTTGGCAGGTGTTGTGCGGTTTCAATTGTAGTTTTTAATTAATAAGTAAGTATTTTTAAATTAATAATTGTGTATTACTTGGTATAGGGCTGATATGTTTTTTTTGCATAATATAAAAAAAAGTGCAATAATCATAAGTAAGTCAGTGACCAAAGCACGTTTACGTTACTCACGAGTTTATATAATTTGCCCAATTGTAGAGGGGGGGAGGCTGTAGTGAGGTAATTTGCATATAGTATTAGCATGCTCAGAAAGAAAGGAACACAGACTTTGTAAAAGTAATCAGCCCTACGAGAAAATAAATCTGCAAAAAATTGCATGACAGTTAAAGCGAAATATCGTCCGGTTTTTGAAGCACATCGAGTACACCGGCATTTATATGCAGCCTATGCAAATGGACATTAATTAGAATAAAAAATCGAGCTAAATTCGAGCAAATTAGCATAAAACGTAATAATTCAGTTGTCCACGGTGCGTTTCAGAAACCGGCCGGTATTTCGCTCTAAGCGGATAAAAAGATAAAACCGCTTTCAAGTACGCTTGTTTAAAAAAATTCTTGTGGTTCTACATAGCCTAGTTGAAATTAGAATTCGTCTATTTTGAAAGAACACTTTTTCCAGCAAAGTTTCCACAAATCAATTCTTACTCTTTTTCTTGAAATGGTACATCTAGTAGAAAAACACTTGGACCAAATGGAACAAACTTTAAAATAGGTTCATCAGTTTTTATTGATAATAGCACAAATATCATTCACAATAAAAGCTCAAATCACTCTCGGTGTGCAAGTTACTTCCATCTCTAATAGCAAGCCAATAATTCACTAAACTTCCAATCAACTAGCAATACCTTCTTCGATATTGGATATTTGTGCTAGACAATAAAAAGAGCGAAATCAAAAGAGTGTCATTGTTTGCAAATGGTTTTTCTTAAGAATTCAGGTTTTAGTTCTAGCTTTAAAATCCCGTAAAATTTCATACTCTCGGTGTGCATCTTCCACCTTCTAAAAAGAATAAATAAACATGCATACCCATATATAGGCTGACAGCGAACAAAAGGGTTATTGTTCAGGTTTTCTTTAGGGTTTTCTAGTAGTAAAATTCTCTTGGGCACTAATAGAAAAAGAAATAATATGGAGATTGTTTTGAATGTTTCTGACGGGTTTTTCTACATTCTGTTTTGCGAAAACAATGGTGGACTACGATATTTATAGGTGGATTATCATAAATACTAGGGGAAATTTATGAAAATATGCAAAACCAATGGATAACCTTAGTTATATTTATGTTTAGTAGAATCTGATTATCGTGTTACAGAAAAACCATACGGTGTCCAATGGTGTTGACAGAGTAAACCAGTTGGTGACCGGCTACCGGCCCTTTAGCGACCACTTCGAGACTATTTGATGACCGCTCGACGACCGTTTTCGGGAAGAGGCCAGTCACCAAGTGGTCCCCAAATGGTTTCGCCCACAAGCAAACCGGGAACCGTCGCCAAATGGGTTTCTCCATTTCCTATGAGCACAGTACTCGACTGGTTCAACAAGTATTTGCAAGCCGACCTCCCATAGACCATCTCATATTGTTACATCTATTTGACAAATGATAGCCTACTTTTCAAAAAGATGTATAAAAAGTAGGAAAGTGAAAGGGATATATATCACTTGTGTTGTTACGTAGATTATGCAAAAACTACAGAGAAAGATGGATAGTTATAAACAAGAAGTAGAGTGAGGAAATGATGAATTATCTCATAGAAAAATTTAAAGGGATCGAAGCCATCTCAAATCGCCGTTTTGAGCTTTTGACACAAAAATAGGTGATTTGAGAGGAGCCGATCCCTTTAAACTTTAAAGGGATTGAAATTTTCAAAACAACCTGGAACTGGAAGGATGATAGTTTCCTCAGCACATGTAGCCGGTTTTGACCAAAATGAAAAAAAAATATTACGAAAGCTCGAATCCAGCAATCCAGCTATCCAGCTTCAGATTAAAAATTTGTAGAGCTTCTTCTAATGAATTTTTAAACTTTGTGAAAGAAGCGGGGGAATCCATACAAAGAAAGCATGTGTTAATGAATTCTACTAAGTTAATTATTTTATCTTATCTTAGTACTTGCTTGTTGCAGGTTTACGATTGGAAGCCGTACACTTTCTTCGTATACTGGGTGTGTACTGTGTACGGTTCGAATCCTGTGTATGATGCATGTTCCCTAGGAGGGGGTACCGTAGAAAGATCTGTCTTATATTTATTGGACAGAAAAAACATGGGAGGCTGAAAAGTTCGACACCACAAGTAAAGTGGCCAATTATTATTAAATTTAAAACAACTAAACTAAAGCTAAATGACAACTTTATAGCCTAAAATATATATGCTGTTTCGTTGACCACCGCTCTGCAATGCCTCATTAGGAACGGCCACAAAAAGTTGGTGCAAAAGGGGCGCCGGGGCAAATATATGCAGACATATCACATATATGACAAGAATTCATTAGTGCACAAACATTTCCTTGTTGTACTTTTTATAAAAATGAGGAAACAAATGGTTGCTCTACAAAGCGGAATGTCACGTGGTTTTAAAGTGGTATATCACGTGGTTTTGGTTTCGAAACTGGTTACAAGCATCCCCGTGAGTTATTAGCGAAGTTCATTTTGTGCTCAGCAACTCTCAGCACAGAAGGGAACATATTTTGCAAATAAAGCAGGGGAAAGCAAGTATCCGGGAAAGAATTGCATTTCAAAACCATGGGTCCTATCGCTTTAAACTTTTAAACGTTCGGACTATTTTCAGACTAGTATCCGGAAAAGAAATACATTTCAAAACCACGGGTCCTATCGCTTTAAACTTTTAAACGTTCCCATTACTTTCAGACTAGTATCCGGAAAAGAATTACATTTCAAAACCTCGGGTCCTATTGCTTTAAACTTTTAAACGTTCGGACTACTTTCAGACTAGTATCCGGAAAAGAATTACATTTCAAAACCACGGGTCCTATTGCTTTAAACTTTTAAACGTTCGGACTACTTTCAGACTAGTATCCGGAAAAGAATTACATTTCAAAACCACGGGTCCTATTGCTTTAAACGTTCGGACTACTTTCAGACTAGTATCCGGGAAAGAATTACATTTCAAACCCACGTGTCCTACTTGCTTATAAACTTTTGCTTTAAACTTTTAAACGTTCCCATTACTTTCAGACTAGTATCCGGAAAGAATTACATTTCAAAACCTCGGTCCTATTGCTTTAAACTTTTAAACGTTCGGACTACTTTCAGACTAGTATCCGGAAAAGAATTACATTTCAAAACCACGGGTCCTATTGCTTTAAACTTTTAAACGTTCGGACTACTTTCAGACTAGTATCCGGAAAAGAATTACATTTCAAAACCACGGGTCCTATTGCTTTAAACTTTTAAACGTTCGGACTACTTTCAGACTAGTATCCGGGAAAGAATTACATTTCAAAACCACGGGTCCTATTGCTTTAAACTTTTAAACGTTCGGACTACTTTCAGACTAGTATCCGGAAAAGAATTACATTTCAAAACCACGGGTCCTATGCTTTAAACTTTTAAACGTTCGGACTACTTTCAGACTAGTATCCGGAAAAGAATTACATTTCACATTTCAAAACCACGGGCCCTATTGCTTTAAACTTTTTAAACGTTCCCATACTTTCAGACTAGTATCCGGAAAAGAATTACATTTCAAAACCACGGGTCCTATTGCTTTAAACTTTTAAACGTTCGGACTACTTTCAGACTAGTATCCGGAAAAGAATTACATTTCAAAACCACGGGTCCTATTGCTTTAAACTTTTAAACGTTCGGACTACTTTCAGACTAGTATCCGGAAAAGAATTACATTTCAAAACCACGGGTCCTATTGCTTTAAACTTTTAAACGTTCGGACTACTTTCAGACTAGTATCCGGAAAAGAATTACATTTCATCCTACTTTAAACTTCGTTCCATTACTTTCAGACTAGTATCCGGGACCGTAACTTTCAGACTAGTTAAATTTCAAAACCACGGGTCCTATTGCTTTAAACTTTTAAACGTTCGGACTACTTTCAGACTAGTATCCGGAAAAGAATTACATTTCAAAACCACGGGTCCTATTGCTTTAAACTTTCAAACGTTCGGACTACTTTCAACGGGTCCTATTGCTTTAAACTTTTAAACGTTCGGACTACTTTCAGACTAGTATCCGGAAAAGAATTACATTTCAAAACCACGGGTCCTATTGCTTTAAACTTTTAAACGTTCGGACTACTTTCAGACTAGTATCCGGAAAAGAATTACATTTCAAAACCACGGGTCCTATCGTTTTAAACGTTCGGACTACTTTCAGACTAGTATCCGGAAAAAGAATTACATTTCAAAACCATGGGTCTATCTTTTAATTCGGACTCCGCGGGTCCTATCGCTTTAAACTTTTATGTTCTTTCAGGTGTACTTTTCAGGCTATCTAATTATTGCGTGGGATGTTCCAACTTCTCATTACGTGTAAATGGAGCACGGAAACGCAGAAAGTACACCAGTACACGTAGGAGAGCACATATTTGGCAGAGGAATATGACGAGAAAATAATTAAAAGTAATTGCTAAATGATATGGGTGTCCACGGGTGTCAACGGGTGTCCAAAGTGTCCAGTAAAGAGTTACCATAGCTAAAATTACCCAAGCTAACTCTATATGGCACAGGTGTGGGACTGTGGGGTGCACCACTATTTATATGTAACATATATAATTGGAAAATTTCTTATCATAAAAAGGCTTCCTAACAAGAAAGCCGTTCGTGCAAATGTATACGTGATCAGGAGCATAGAAATCATAATCATAGAAATACGGTGAATGCACTTTTGCATTTTTTCTTTATAATGCAAAAAGTTACAATATAAACAAAAAACGCGTTCAAAGAATGGCCAGTGAACAATAAAATATAAAGAAAGAATAGCAAAGTATAAAATGGCAACATTTACTTTTCTTAGTACTGTTTTTCTACATATAATCGGCTTAATTAACACTAAAGTTTTACAATCTTAGAACTAATTAACGAAGGACATGAAATCATTCTCGAGATTTGCAATGATTTTAGATCTTTTATTTTCATTTTTAGATCTTTTATTTTCATTTTTTTTTTTACATTCAATTCTTTATAAGCACGGGTTTTCAACTCGAACGCTGTAAGGGAAAATCCGACAAGGAAACACATTAATGCAAAATACCCGGCAGGTTTTTGAAAAGCATGGACACTTGTGGTTTTACGCATCAATCATATGCAAATAAGCATAAATTGGAATAAAAAATCGAGCGAAGTTCGAGTAACTTAGCATACATAACATACGTAAGAATTTAGGTGTCCACGATCCGTATCAAAAACCGGCCGATATTTAACAATAAAAAACTACACTTGGCCTCACGTGGGAAATAATTTCCTCCCGAGTGTAGTTTGTAGCTTGGCTAATTGCCATTAGCCCGCGCGATCTGTGCACGGTATCTGTTTCTCAAAAAGGGACTTTTTCTGCGATGCGTATTGTTCTGTGTTTAGTTTAATTCTCGTTGTGAATGATATTTGTGCTATTATCAATAAAAACAATAAGAAGAGGGGTGATTTCAGATGAACCTATCCCTTTAAAGAAACATTGCTTTCTGGAAATTTACTCTTGAATTGTTGATCCAGCGTGACCGTACAACGGAACCGCCGGCGCCATATCTATGCCGGGCGCCATTTTCGGCATGTTTGTGCGCGACATCCCAGAGTATGTGTGTGTATGTGTGTAGGTGTGTATGTGTGTAAGTTTGTATGTGTGTAAGTGTATCTGCGTGTTGCAACTTTAGAAACCGCGCCGTGGTAACCGTGGTCGAAACTGACCAGAATTTATCATTGTCATAGACTAAGCCGACGGTTTTAGCGGTGTGTTGTTTGATATCACACGCCTTCTTCAGTTTTTTCAGGAAGAAAGTAAGATTCGAACAACTTTTTTGAAGTGATCTCTAATCAGTTGAAGAGCCCTGAATTCATGTAATACTCAATGTCAGCAATTCGATTACATTATGTGCAAACGGCTCTTGACTACTTTGAAAAACTTTCTCGATAAATTTTATTAGAACACCACACAAATAAAAGCCAGGTTCCGGATCATTATCAGTTGAGCGGAGAGATGATGACTGAAAAGTTCAAATTCGAATGGCGAACAGTTGCCGTGATGTCATGTACCGTAATGCGCTATGCCGGTAGGCCAAGGCCTTTCTTACGCATAGCCCTTTATCTAACAGTCGTTACTTTTCTCGTTCGCTGTGGAGTGTGCACATGGATTGTCTTTAAGTGAGACTTGTTCACTTACTTGCTTCTTTATTTTTGTTGACCAGTACCATAATAGGTGCGCGGGTGGTTTGCGGGCGCCAGTTGGCTCACACGAGGTGCGCGCGAGATGCATCTGCTGAACAGTAAACACCAATATATGCACAATGTATTCTTATATGTTCAGATGCGAGGAATGTCTGCGCTATATGTAAACGAAGTAGCGGATGTAGGCGCACTATTTTGTGCTGACGTGTGAGGTTGTGTGCGCCAAATGTGCGAATTGTGCGCCACGTAAGCGGTGGTGTGCGTTATGTGGGTCAATGTTTGTGCGCCACGTACACAGATGTGGGCACCATGCATGCGGAAATACATTCTAGCAGAATCTTTTCTGTGAGTAGAAGCTTCTGGCAAGGGGTTGTAAATTATGGGTTTGCCCGTGCCCATAATTTAGTATTTTGTGTTGTTGTGTGATTGTGTGTTCAGAATATTATTAAATACGAACACATTTTATGTCGAGTTGTTATAGACATGGGCACACTGAGTTAGTTGGGCCGCGGCGCGTCATATAGAGAGAGAGCGCCGCGACAACTGTCATGCTATAGAGACCCAGAGAGGATGTACTGTTTAAAAGTTGATATTGATGGCTGGCACACCATTACAGGGTTTTTACTTCTTGTCAGAGTTTCTGGCATGCGCAGTGTCATAGAAAACGGAGGAACCAATAAGTGACGGTTCCCTGTTCTGTCCTGGATCAACCATTTGGTGACCACAGGAACCGGTCACCACATGGTCATTGAATGGTCAGTGACCGGTCACTCCATCAAAAGCATTTGGCAACAGCCAAATGGCGGGCTTTCTTTTGAACAATTATTCTTTTTACCGACTAATTAAAAGCAACATCATGTCATATGCATAACATGTACACATAATAAATTTTCATCTCGCTCGCTAACGCTGAGTCATTGAGGAGAAAGAACCCATCCTTTTTAAAGCGATATGGCACATGATTGTATTACTTGTAATATGTATTCCATTATGTGCGCCTATATGCGTGTCCAATGCGTATAGTCCAATTTCAAAGCCACGTTCTATACCGCTTTAATATCAACGGTCAAGTGTTCCACGTACATCCCTCAACTCCACCTTGATTCCCTTGTATTCTATCTCGCGCACCCGTGTTTGGCCCCTTACGTGTGCCCTAGTGGGCGGGGTCGATCACGTAGGGCCCAGGGCCCCCTGCCCCTGGAGGCTCGCTTCTTAGGGGCCCAATCCTCAATCGATGTGCTATCTTCCCCAGTAATGCCCGCTCTCGACCGGGGACCCGTGGCCCACAACCAACGTAAGTTGTTGTTCCATATGATATGATAAGAGGAAAATAATTATCGATTTATTGATTGACGTTAGTTGCCTACGGTAGATTTACGAGATGTATGTGTGAAGTGTGCAGTGCGTCCGCTATCGGGCACTTAAGTCATGAATCTTCGTCACAGGTCCCAGGTCTTATAGTTTATAGTACATTTAAAAAAATTGGATTGTTTTCTCCCCGGGAACCTGATTTTCTGCGCAGTCTCACCGCTGGGCATGCCGGCTTAGGCTTAGGCTTAGGCTTAGGCCGTCCTGTTTTGAAGTGAACTCTGAAACAATGCCTGGAGTTCCAGACATTGTTCCAGAGTTAACTTCAAAATAGGAGAATTTGCGAGAACCTTTGCACTATATGTTTACACTATTGATGTGAAGATTTTCTGTCTATGTCCCCAAATTTGTTTGCCGGTTTATGTCCCAGCTTCAGCGCATTGTTGTCCTTTATGTGTACACAATAGGTACACCAATAAAGAATAAAATCATTTTGGTGAGAAAAAGTGCTAAAAACAATACTAAATGAGTATTGCAAGCCTAGTCTTGGCCGGGGCGCGCCACATGTGAGCGCACAGGTTGCCGTTCAATTTGGCGTACATGATGCGCAGCCTTATCCGCTACGTGCGGAATAGGTGCGCCACTTTGTCGCCGTGCACCGATTTTCCATAGGTGATCGTTGAAACAGTGGATCTGGTTCTTCCATTACTGCGTTGCAGACTAGGCCTCCGGTCGCTACGAATATATTATTAATTCGCAATTATAATGGCAAGGCAAATGTGCTTCGTGTCTGCACTATAATTATTTTAATTAGCGTGGAGTTGATCTGACTGATTCCGTTGTTTTTGCCTTGTTGCTGTGACGCGGGGACTTAATTGCTGGGTTAATTTTCTCCATCTTTAGAACTATTCTCGGAATAACCCTAGCACTGACAATAAGTTCTGTTCTGGGACAAAGCAGCACCTTTGAGGGGGTAATTAGCCCACTGGATAGGTTAATTAACCTAAGTGGATCATTATTATTATTCCACCTTTCATATCTCTCCTTCTCTCACTCCACTCTATCTCTCATCTCTCTATGTCTTCTCGCTGACGTCTGGCTCTAATTTTTTTGCAGAATTCTTTACCGTATGCCATTTCACGCAAATACAACATGAGGTAATGATTGGGGGTTGCGGATCTAGCGGCGCACCCCACTTTTTTCCCCACCCAAAACTGGTGCGGCACTGGAGCCAAGTTTCGCGTTGTAATCCCAGTCATCCTTTTTGATCACTAGCCTTGTAGTTTGTACCTTGAAGTACCTGTAGAGTCATCAGCTTACGTTAGTAATGCTTGTTTGCTTACTAGTTTACTTTTTACTTTAACTCTGCATTATGTGTAGACGTACCTATTTCGCAACATCTAGTCTTAAATTAGATGACACAGAGTTCCGACGTTTCTACGAACAATTTATCATCGTAGCATAAGTTCTAAGAAAATCTCTGTGGAATTTGGGGTGTATTTAAAAACAAACCCTCTCCGACAAAAACATGAACTTTATAAAATAAAACTTATAAAAGACTATGATAAACATTACACGAACCACTCTGTCATTCACTTGAAAAAAAATGTGCGAAGCATAACAAAATGTGCGGAAGACATGAAGAGTGCGCATACGCCAATTACCGTAATATATGACGTTCCAGTCGCGCGCCAGTCGCACTTAATGGGAATCATTTATCACCTGGGCTGTAACACAACATTCCTATTCTTAGTCGCGGCATTATGTGCGCGACATAAAAATGGCGATCCGGGAGTGTGCCGTAGTATCGCCAGATGAGCGCTGACTTTTATCACCCATTCTTTTCAGATTGGTTCTGGGCCGTTGGTGTTTCTGCTGCTGGTCTCATTGTCTCGTTGCCCTAGTTGGCCTTCTCCTCTCCCGCCGTAAGAGACAGTATCCATCACTACTGCTTCCGCCAAAACAAGCACAAGCTGTCAAACCATGCTACGCAAAGGTTAGTTTAATGCTTTATGATGGTCTTTGATTGTCTATGGTAGTAGACTATGGTATTCTATTGGAGTCTATGGTAGTCCATGGTTTTTTATGGCTGTTTCTAGCACTGCTAGCGGTTCACTATAGCTATTCGAAGGATATTTAGTATCCTACCACATATTACCACTACTCAATACTACGAAAACTACCATGCACTCTTTTAGACTATCATTGCACTGCTCGTTTTTTTTATGTCTTATCTACTTAAAATTGTGATCAGTTGTTTTGGAAGTCCATGACAGTCTCCAGTATTATCTCTAGTGCATAGTACGAAACCGGAGCAAGAACTACGCTTTGAATGCTGTATTGAACCACACATGAACAAAAGAATGCCGTCCTTCGCCTGTTTATATTTTATCTCGTTTCAATCCACCCGAATCTACAAATGATTGTACATTGTTCGCATTTGATTGTATATGCCATCATAATTTGCTTCTATTAATAAATTCACGTACTCTACATAAATCTACACTCTCTGATTTCCGTCTCCCTTTCCCTTCATGACGTCCAAAGTAGGGATAATTTGTTCCAATTTTCCTTGGGAAAATGTCCCTATTTTGAGATAAAGAGTGATTGAAGGAGAGAGAGAGAGAGAGAGAGAGAGAGAGAGAGAGAGAGGGAGAGAGGGAGAGAGAGGGAGAGAGAGAGAGAGAGAAAGAGAGAGAAGAGAGAATCAGGATAGAAAAAGGAGAAGTGATGACGTAGTCTATTTACTGCAAATAAAGTTTATCATATTGTATTAAGCAATCGTTTTATATAGATCTCTCTGAACTTTAATTCCAAATGAATTTTATTACTTATTTAATAATTTCTTAATCTAATTCTGACCACCCTCTTAATTCTATAATCGGCGTACTGTAGCATAAAAAGTCACGTAACACTCAAATCAAAGGCCTCTTCTAATTTTTGCAGAATTCTATGCTGGCTAAATCCAATTATCTGGGTTGAGTGTGCTATGATATAAGACTATCAAATGAGAACACAATAATCAAGTCTATGAGTTTTGTGATAGGGGATGGAGTTTTTCCTGTCAGTTTTCTCGTTTTCGCCCACTCGGCGCCAGGCTGCCGCCTGGCTAGCGCGCAGCGGCGCTTCCGGGCCAGGGGCCCTAGTTTCATCAAGAAAACATTACGGGAATTCTTGGACGTCCAAGTAACAGAGGAGCACTCCCAGAGGCTTTTCATCAAAACGGCTAGAAATAAGTTCATATATTCGTATCCAATTTAAACCGAACGCTAACGCTGTATCTTAATATTTTTCTCCTTCCCATTTACAAGTTGTCAATATAAATTTCTAACTGCAGTATTGAAAAAAATTGGAATGTAAAACGGCATAAAAATATTATTGATACGCATACAAATGAGCAACCTTGTCCTTGTATTGGTTTTTTTTGTCCACCTATTAGGATATGAAGCTATTGTTTTCCAATATTGTTTTTTCTGCTAATATATTCGATATATAAAACGACATGTGTTACTCTGGCTGTGGGGAGTTGGGGGTCCCACTTTACACTGTAGAGTGTGTTACACATAGGATATAGGATATGTCTAGCTGCCCCAGTGACCCCAGTAGCGGGGCCGAACCACGCCTCTCCCAAATTGTTTATCCTGTGGCGTCCCATTACGCATCAGTTGTTAGACACTGAACGGCAAAATACTACGTCTGTGTCTGCGCATCCATATTATTTTTCTACAAATTCCTATACACTAGACTTTCTATTCAACAACTATTTATTTGTACTTCCCAAAACAATTCGCTGCTCTATTTAATCATACTATCTATACTAGAAGTGCAGCAAATGATTCTTAGTAATTGTCTTACCCTCTCCCACCCAAATTTGTTACTTCCCGCGGTCGCCATGTAAATAACTTTGAAAATGTAGGTGTTTATATGGCGGCCGCGGAGGGGAATAAATTTGACCATAATCTACTAAACATAGCCCACCTAAGCCTACAAAATATAAATATTAGGTGTTGGACCTTGGACCCACATTAACCGACCCGTGTGGTTGTATGCACAACAAGTGGGAGCCTTCCCGGTTGGAAGAATATCTTCGCTTACCCTCACATCACCCACTGGGTAGCTGGGAGCATACTCCCAGCGTTTGTGCATAAGGCCGTTGGAGTTCAGTGTAGTGTAGATCCAAATCCTTTCCCCCCCCCCACTCCTAGCCAAATTTGTTGCCTCCCGCGGTCGCCACGTTACATTATAATGAAAATGTAGAAGGTATCGTGGCAGCCGCGGAGGGGAATGCATTTGAACATAATCTACCAAACAATTTGGCTATCGGTTTTCCGGTTTATTTTCGCCTGTTTGATCTAGCTACCAACATTTACACCAGTGAGGTGTTCCGGGCCGGATTCGAACCAACGACCGGTGATGTGTGCAAGGCAGCTGCCACTGCGCCACACCACCCCTTCAGTATACTGTAGATCCAAATCCTGCCCCCTCCAAGCCAAATTTATTGCCTCCTGGGGCCTCCACGTTACATTATATTGAAAATGTAGAAGGTAACGTGGCGGCCACGGAGGGGAATAAATTTACCACAGCATACATGCCCCGTTAACATAATTTAAATAATAGGCAATATTACATACAAGGTGTAATTTATTTATACAATGTGGAAAATAGAGTGGGTCGGGCATCCTCACCCGCGTGTTACCCATTTCGCAGATTTGAATAATTTGCCGTGATTGATCCCCACGCGCTGCTAGTTCCTGGTGCACCTGCGGCGCGCACCCCTACCCTCCCTTACCAAATTTGCTACCTCCCGCGGTCGCCATCTAAATAGCATTGAAAATGTAATTGTTTATATGGCGGCCGCGGAGGGGAGTAAGTTCGACCATAATCTAGTTTAAAAGTTTGTATTTTACCTACTACATCTTTAAATATTGAATATACGCAGTACCGACCCGGTATATACTCACAATTAGTCTGAAACTTTATCCCTTCCCTACCAAAGTTGTTACCTCCCGCGGTCCCAGTTCCTGCATCCCATTTTCTGAAACCCCAGGTGCCTGCATCTGCGGACCGTCATGTGCGCCGCCGCACCCCCTCCCGCTCCCACCCAAATTTGTTGCCTCCCGCGGTCGCCATGTTAATATCAATTCAAAGTGGAGATGTTTACATGGCGGCCGCGGAGGGGAATCAATTTGACAAGTTTTTTTGAATTGACCCACGGCCTTGCGAAATAAAATCTGACTATTCCCTACCAAGTTTGTTACCTCCCGCGGTCGCCACGTAACTTTGTATTTAGTTTGTAGAAGATTACGTGCCGGCCGCGGAGGGGAATAAATTTACCAGAATCTACTTCATTCGTTATATGTGGATTTAACTTGAATAAATGTTCCATTATATGTGTGGATTTCAATAAAGGTAATTGTACACCATTATGTGCTGTTCCGACTATGGACAAACATTGTAAATTATTTCATACATATTATAAGACACAAACTTTACGCACAGTACCCTAAAAACACATATTTTATTAAAATGCAAATAAAACGTGACATATGAAACCATAAAGTTTTAATTATAAATCCGAAAATTATATCGTGTATGCTTTTTATTGAGACCAATATAACGTTTTTAATTATAAATCTCATATGACAAATTGATAATACATATATCTTGTGTATTATTCCTAAAACGTTGACATATAGAAGAATATAAAATGTGTGTAATTATAAATAGCAACACAATATAAATCAATTGGATGCTACTGCTATAATTATGCGTAAGATAAAAAAATACATATAATTTGACTTGAATATGTCAATGGGAGCGAATATGCAATTATAAATACCAGACACAATATAAACCAATTGAATGCTATAATTATGCGGAAGATGACATGACAAAGAAAAACAAATTATTTCACATTTTCTTTCTGTCACGTTGACATATATATGCAAATCAAATGGGTCCTTCTAATCGTGAATCCCATATGACAAATTATCTTGTGTATCCTCTGTGATTGACTGATATGTAAGAGCCCCTAGGGCCCCTAACCCAGGGCCAATGTCCCATCAGATAGGGCCCCACTGTGTATGCCCACTCGCTGTGAAATCTCCCATGCACAATCTCATCCAATTACCCAGGCTTTGTGTTCAGGGAATATCTTGGGGCTCTCTCTCTCTCTCTCTTTTCCTTCTCGCTCTCTAGTACACTCTCTCTCCCCTTCCCTACCCTCTCTATCGCTATTTCCATGTTTTCTCGATACCCTCCTCGGTAGTCTTCGAAGTGATCCCTTATGAATACCCACATTTAATGGCTTCTTTATTGTTGTCATGTAGACTCCTCTATCCATATAGCTATCTATCTCTATCTCTCTCCTATCTCTCTCGATCTCACTCAGATCCTGCATCTACCTCACGCTCTCACTCTCCTCTCTCTCAGAGATACCTCTCATATATTTTCATACATCCTTCTATCATCAGATTATAATCATGCGCATGTACTCATAGTTCTCAACGGTCCTATGCTATGTGAATGTGGGGCTTCTGAGAGTGTTAAAACAGCGAGGGAAAATTAATTCTCAAGGCAAATCACAGTCGAGAAAGAAGAAATCCAATAAATAATAAGACTGAATATGTTACCACGACGTTCCTTGTTATCCAAGGATGGTTCAGTACAGCCTTCAAAGTTCAAGGGGAATTATTTGTTCCGCAGCGGTCCTGATCAGAGTATACGAAAGTTGCACCGTTTCACTGAATTCACTTTAGGATAGGGGTCATTATCATCTGGAGCTGGGGAGTGAATAAACGAAAAAATTCATCACGTGCTTCTTATTCTCGTGTGGTTCAGTACAGAAGCTCATATATGACTAATCCGCAGAGGCTCTGGGATAATCTATTACAATCAGTAATCACTTTGCTTATTCTAGGGTCCTGGAGGGTTCCGTCAGACTCCATCTCCACTGCAGTCTCCGCTCTCTTCGGACAGCTCTCCCTCACCAGTTGTCCCATTCCACTCTCTTCTTGAGGTACGGTATGGGTTGGGAGTTTTAGAATGCTATAATTATGCGGCGAAGTTACAGTAGACATTGCAACTTCAAGGTCACGGTACTCACTTTAATGTATTATGGCTTAGATCCAAAACTCGTGCTCACATCATGGCCGTACCACTGTTGGTTAAAATTTTTTCGTTCGACTAATTGACAGAGAAATAGTCTATAGTCAACATTTACAGGATCGAACAAGAAAGCTCAGCCCATCAGAGCTTCCAGAGGACCGCGGAAATGTTCAGTTTGAACTTTCTTATGATCCGGCAGGAGAGAGCCTACAGGTAAGATCTCGTTATTATGATAAGATTGAATCCGCCGAAGATAGTGCAGAGGTCGTGAAAGAAAGGGGATCAACGTGGGGGGGAAATAATAAAGTCTGAGCTGAGTGTTCGATACTCACCGGTAGACAGAGTAGTTATGATCGGCATGTAATAATGTCAGCTATGTCAGCTACGCATTGGTCCGGAGAACCAAAGATGCGGGTTCGATTCCTGCCCGAAACCCGATTTTTCATTTGCAGTCAAAACTATAAATTCCTTGTTGGGTGCTTGTCTGGGGTGGGGATCAAAACTACGACTCACTTCTTCAGCTCCAAGCAGGCGGACCATGACCCAGATGGGATTCACAAATATCATATCGTCTCATTGACTAGAGCTTCGATTTAGTCTTATGAGGGGTGGGTCCGCAGGAAATTCGGAATACATATTGTAACATTGTTGGCCATGCTTTATTTAACGATTAGCACAGATTTCCATTTGGTCACCTTATGGTGTTGCCCATCCCTAGTTAGGCTTTGGCTTTGGGGCTTATGCCGGGTGCCGGCCTTCAAATATTAATATTGCCTGCAGGTGGGAATCATCAGGTGTGAGAACCTGTGTGAGTTGACCGTCTCTCCCGATAGACAATGTCTACTCGATCCGTATGTCAAGTTGCAACTTTTGCCTGACAAAGAACACAAAGTAAAGACAAGGTGAGAAATAGTTGAAACATGTTGCTAATAGTAAGCCAAGCAGTTTACGATCTGGCACGCGCATAGCGCCGTCGACTTTGCCGCACGATTTGTGTGTGCGCGCAGATATTCCCGCAGTGCTATCCCGCAAATGCGCACTGCGCGGGTCAGGATCAGAAGAAAGAACTGCCGAATTTTCGCACCTAATTTACGTAGAGCGAAGTCATCCGAGCAAAAGTGAAGGGGCCGTTTTCGCGCCTAGGATGTGGCTGATATCCAATAAAAATCATTTTCCAGAATTGTCCGCTCTACAACGTGTCCCATCTATGATGAACAGTTTACAATGTACGGAATATCGTCGGAACATCTGACAAACGCCAGTCTACATCTGCAGGTAAGCCATAAGCAGACTGCCCATGTCGATCCCAAGCCTTTGGCTTTAGCCATTCATCTGCTGGGAAGCTATTAGAAGTAGTTCGATGGCAGTTCCGGTGCGCGAGATTTTTGCCGCGGCGGAACCATCCGTCCGCCGCCCACAGTAGTATCCCATATGCTGCACAGAATAAGATCTACCGTATACCTCTCATTGTAAACAAGCTTAATTCCTATTCAGGTAGTTGCCTTCGACCGATACTCTCGTGATACCGTAGTTGGTGAGGCGGTCTACAGACTTGACGACGCAAACCTTCTAAGCGTCGGAAATGTAAAGGTAAATTGTCAATTATTTATGGTAGAACCTCGATTTGGTACTGTTTAGTCTACTAGCGAGTACAGTTACAATAGCTTTGCTCGAAAATACCGCTTCAAGGCACAAGTATTGGTTAGAGGTCCTAAGTATCTTAGGGGATCCAAGTGTACGTATCTATAAGTTGAAGCGAAACATTCAAAAATTCAGCTGACGTACCTATTGCCATTTTCCGCATACATTCAAAAAGAACGGCCCATGTCCGCGGCACAACCGCGGCGAATCTTCAGCGTTGCTTTGTTTCAGATCGACCTTCCGCTCCTTCCGCGTGCGAATGACGCTGCGGCGGCTCGCGGTGAGGTGCTCCTCTCGCTCACTTACCAACAGCCATTCAACAACCTGACGGCGGTCGTGCTCAAAGCGCGGGCCCTACCACTCGGACAGAACCAGAGCATTGGTAAATATTACTTGAATTTCTCATTCACAGCGGAACTTCGTGACTAGAACCGTACAAGCAAAAGTCGAGAAGCGGTTACTCTCAACCATAAGTGAAGTTCTATGGACAAAACAGTGTCTGCGAACAATATGAAAAGAGATGTACCCCCGTTTTTCAATGACAGAGTGTCAAGAAGCTGCTAGTCAACCTTACTGGACTCGAACCAACGGTTATGTGAATAGCTAAACCTACTTGCCGACCGGTCCCGGTTACTTCTTGAGGAGCTAGCGGTAGTTATACTGAGCCTTAAACCCAATACCGGCCGGTTTTTGAAACACATCGTGTACAGCGGCATTCTTATGCAGCTTATGCAAATGAACGTGAATTAGAATAAAACGTCGAGCTAAATTCGAGCAACGTTGCATAAATACATAAAAATCCAGCTGTCCATGACGCGTTTCAAAAACCGGCCGGTATCTCGCTGTAATGGTTAGAACTGTTCTGGTTTATCACAATGTATGAACACTTCCAGATCCGTATGTGAAGCTCTACCTGCGCAAGGAGACTGGCGAACGAATTGTCAAGAAGAAAACGCATGTTAAGGTGGATAGTAAATATATTTTTTAACTTGTAGTTTAGTTTTTCGCAAATTCTGCAAATAGGCGGCGGAATTGAAACGGGCCTGTTTTCTTACGAATAGGAAATGGTGGTGGTGTGCGTATCTTACCGCTACCGTATTTTAAACCCAACCAGCGGTAAGCAACGTCTGCTGGATAAGAAACCCAAGAATTTCAGAGAAACAATGTGAATCCTGTCTACAATGAGTCGTTCGTCCTGGAACTTCCCGAGACTAAGCTGGACCAGGCTGTCATTGATATGCAGGTATGATTATGAGCTATGAGCTTCAACTTCGCTTGTTTAAAGCGAAACATTGGCCGGTTTTTGAAACGCAACCCGGGTACGCCAGAATTCCTATGCAGATTACGTAAATGAGCATATTCGAGTAAATTTGCATAGATACGTAAGAACTCAGTTGTCCCCGATGCGTTTCAAAAAGCGCCGGTACTTCGCTTTAAATTAGTGCAGCGCATGCCGGATGAGTGCCTCAGCTTACAGTTTGACAGGTCTGCAAGATTACTTGAGTATCGTGCTCAGGGACAGAGTAAAAAAACAGAATGGGTAAAGCAAGAGAGGGGTAGAGAAAGATGGAAAATACATGTAGACAACGAAAGGGGAAAACGAGAGTGAGTGAGTGAGTGAGAGAGAGGAGAGAGAGAAGAGAGAGAGAGAGAGAGAGGAACTGATGATGAACATTTAGGTTATCAATCACGACCGTGGTAATCGAAACGACGTCATCGGACGCGCACTACTCAACTCCGACGATCCTCACGTTGCTGAGGTATGAAAAATAAGACTTAAAGTGGTGTAGCACGTGGTTTAGGCAACTGCGTTCCGGTAAATTATATGCAAATTGTGATTCATCATGCACCGCAAAGGCCCCATGTCATAGGTCTTCAATTTTTTCTTAGCAACATTGTGATGGGTGTGCAGACGGCGCAGGTGCGCTTCTGGCACTGCACTACGGTATTGCATCACATCCGAGCGTCTTATAATGGGTGTGTCACTGACGAAACTTGCCGTGCAAGTCGCGTGGGTTCGGCGTGCAACCTGGCACGCCATAGCCCAACGGCGTGACACTTTTTTCATACCCGCCTGCACGCAGTGCCGTTGCCCCTTGCACGCCAATTTTCTCGTTGGTCGCCTCGCTGTGGCGGACCCTCGTTTTCGAAAACTGTCGCTTTGTAAAAATCATATCTGATCCGGTCTAATTAGCTGCTCCTCTCTAATTACCACACAATTACAGGTGCTCAACAATCCAGGAAAGCAAATTGCCAAGTGGCACCATCTCGACTAAGAGCTAACTAAGAGAACTGACAATTAAGAACTTATACTAATTGTAAGTATCTATGGATTCCGTTACATCTGTTAATGACGTCACTAATGTAAAGCTAACATGACTAATCACTACAAGCGGTACGATATGTGTTTTTTTCCTCTTCTTCAACGTATATATTTTTATTCGCTCTACTATTCTCATTTATTTTGTCACTATTATTCGTACAGAGTAAAATTCCTATATTTGGTTCTACTTGTCTTTATTTCCCCGGTGAAATTAATAGATCTAAATTTCTAGTTGTGCAATATCACGGGAAACGACCGCGTCTATCTCGTAACGGTTTTCAACAAAAACAAATTTCATGACCATCTTGCGACGGTTTTCGCGAAAACCGTCTTCGAATAGACACGAAGTGGGCGCAGGCGTTTCCCTTGATATATTTTAACTGTTTCCCCTAGATACAATTAAACCCCGTTTTTAAAGGGGAGTGTAAATGATTGTACATTTATTTGTTTCAATAATACTTGCGGTTCATGCTAACGGTAACAACTTTCAAACCACTCGATTATGTGTGAGTGCTAACTTATTACACAAGATCGAGTGTTACCACCTCTGCGCTGATCTCCTTTTCCCGATTCTACTTTACATATGTATTTGTCTCATTTTTACCCCCATATTTACCAAATAAACGTTCTGTTGTTGTTTGTTAGTATTATTTTTTTAGCCAAGGTAGGGGCACAACATGCAACAACATTTAACATAGGAACAGGCTATATCCAGTGGACGTTTTCACCAACATTTACGGGCAAAAAGATACTTAACTTAAGTACCTTCTTGACAAAAGTACGTCTATTATTATAGCATGGGAGGTGTACTTCTTGTTAGACCAAAAAGGTGGGAGTATCCCGGTACTTCAGAATCTTCATTGATACTAGGCTGGCAAATTGGCAAATCCCATACTTACAATTAGCTGTTGTATGTGAAATCCATCAAAAAACTTGTTGCAGCGTACTTCAGTCTAATACCCAAGACACCCCAAATAATGGGGCACGTCCTTTTTTAGTTTGTTACTGTTGGACCTGTTATGTAAACCGTGTAACTGTAAAATTGCAGCAAAAAAGCCACACAAGGTAGTGTTCGAAATTTATTAGCCATACCAAAAGCAAGGAAACATGTGTCAACATTGAAACAAAAATTTACACAAAACAATGAGATTATAGCTGAAGTATACAACAGTGCACGAGTTTAAAACCATTCAGTCAAGTCACTGTATTACAGAGTTTCGACGTTAAATATAAATAAATAAATAAGGAAGGAACATACATATATCGGCAAAATCGGCAGTATAATATCAACTAGTGAGAAAGTATATCCCAAACCAAACTAAATTCTCCATCGGTTCTCAATAATAAACATACAGGTGACAAACTTTAAAGCGATATCACAGCCGGTACTTGAAACGCAACTGCACTTCTCTCGATCTTTTATTATAATCGTACTCATTTGCATATGATGCATGCATGCGAATGGAGTTATCCAAAAAGTGTTTCAAAAACCGGCCGTTATACCGCGTTAAAAATAAGATAATAAGCATAACCATATGAAACAAGAAGGGTACGTCCCTTTAAGTTACCCCTACAAAACACCGAACACTGGGTTAAAATGAGTATCTAATACAGGAAACATATATTCAAACATTCGAACAAGATAATGAAAGATAAACAACATAATGATAATAATAAATATGTATAATGTATAAAATGAGGACAAAAGTTGAGAGTATCGGAAAGTTAATAATATACTGAACTGTCGAGAAGTATTGATGATACGCAAAATTTTGAATATCAATAATCAATGTCCCAAAAACTCGGAAAATCCAAAAAAGAATGAAAAGAAGAGAAGGATAACAACTTGATAAAATAACAAAAACCAAAACATTGAATAAAAGAGATCGGACGATAACAAAACAGACATAAATACTAGTTACTTTCGCCAGTAATCTTGAGGTCGCAAAATCGAAAATCATAAAACGTTTGATTACATAAAACCGGATTAAAGGGACAGGCCCCTCAAAGTAAACCTATATTTACGATACGTTCATAATGATTATAAAGCAATTTTATTACAATATATACAAACTAAATTTCACCTTCATTCACCCTGGGAAACTTTTTTCCGATGCGCTCAACGCATATGTATACCGTAAAACGGAAATTTCCAAGCTGAATATGCAAATTTATCGTAAAATTAGACTGCGATCAACATTTGCATATACGGCTTTGAAATCTGCAGCTTTACGGTATACATATGAGTTGAGCGCATCGGAAAAAAGTGTCCCAGGGTGAATGAAGGTGAAATTTAGTTTGTATATATTGTAATAGAAATGCTTTGTAAACAGTATAAACATCTCGTCAACATAGGTTTAATTTGATGGGCCTGTCCCTTTAAACTATTCTTTTAATAAATAGCGGATCCATATATTGTTAGTCGCGAAGATTATGTAATCACTGAGAAGCAAACTTGAAAACAACTTTAGGCGATACAACAGTCGGTTTTTGAAACGTTAGCGGGAATTTCCTTATGTTGCATGCAAATGAGTGACATTAGGTAAAAAAAAGACTCCGAATCGCGCGACTATTTGCATATACTAAATGGTAATACAGCGTCAAGCACACGTTTCAAATACCGCGTGTTACACCACTGCTTTAACAAACAAGAATAATCAATTAACAAGACAAAAACACACACAAAAAGAAGATGGAATACCGTACCCTTGCATAAATCTAGGCCTCTCCCTCGGCCCGAACCGCCTCTCGAATGCGTTCCTTCAACCACGACTTTCTGTCCTCCAAATCACTCTCAGGGAACTTGTTGATCACAGTCTGACACATTTGCTTCAGCGTCACCTGGAAACAAAAGGGAAATAAATAAAGTTACGAAAAGTAACAATCAGTACCACGTACACTTGTTCTGCATCCATCTAGACAAGAGGTTTTCACGTTTCACTAATGGCAAGCGTTTTGAGTTTCAAGGAATATTAAAGTACTGAACACTGAACTGAATGCCCACGTTCCACACACATAACTGAGTGGTGAAACATTGACATATGTTAGTTACGTGCTTTATACAAAACACAGAAACAGAAAGAATAAAGCGAGGAACGGATTACTTTTATGCATAAAACAGGGGAACAATAGACCCTAGCGCACACAAGTATTCAAATCAAACGACATACCTCTGCAAGGTCGAACGTCTTCAACAGCTCCTTGATCGTCTTAATAATAGTGGCATCCGAAGGCTTTGAGGCATCGGCAAGGGGCTCCTGCAATTGAATAGTACCTTGGTAAGTTGAAGATCAATCGTAAACATATGGTGTTATTCGATTCAGGTCAATTTATCTCAATCCAATATATTTTCATACAAATTTGTCATGAAAATGAAACAAAGCTTCAAGCGTATTGCTACACTGACTTATTGATATGGCGGTATGACAAGTGGCTTTGAAAAGAATTGTGGTTAGCTGCATTTGCATATATCCTATACAAATTTATGTGCCCTAACACGGAACGGGACTGTCTGCACTACATCTTACCTTACCTCTTACCTACGCTTAGATACTTGTAATATGCCAAAGTGTCTAAAGGAAGGTAAGGTAAGATACTACGGTAAGCGTAAGCATCTAAGGTACGGTAAGCATCTAAGGTACGGTAAGCACCTAAGGTACGGTAAGCATCTCGGTAAGGTAACGTAAGAAAAGCAAGCCCACATCATCCGAAGTGTCCGAGTCAACCGTCTTGCTCCCCTTTTCCTCCTCCTCCCCGTCTTCTTTACTATCGTCGGCTTCGATATCTTCGGGCTCTTCAGATGAGACTTTTTCCTTCGACTTTTCTGTTTTCTTAGGCTTTGCTGCCTTCTTGGGAGAGGACTGAAAGTCAAGTAATAAATACAAACAAACGTATAAAAATCAGAGGCCGTATTCATCTTCATCAACACGCAGGGAGCCCTCCCTGGCCTCCCCAGGGATCTAAGGAGGGCGTAGAGAGTGCGAGGGCAGAAGTATGTGTCTGTATGTTGGTGAATACGGCTTCAGAATACTGCTAGGCTCATGTAATTAACCGCATTCGCAAAACTATAACCAGGAAAGCCAAATCGAATTTAATTTGTACTAGTTACTAGTGACCAGTTAGAAATTTAGCAATATGTATAAAACTCATGTTATTCACAGAAAATAAATCCAAACATAAGCAATAAGCAAGGTCAACATCAGTAAATCCACACAGATTCACTACTCAAACCAGTTTCACTACTCAAAACCCATGTGTTTAAAGCGAAATACCACCCGGTTTGGGGCTTTTTCACCAAAAATAGTTTGAAAAAGTTATAAACGAAAATAAACATAAAAAAAAACAAGTGCATCTTGCATAAAAATGTTCTCAAACAACCATTTTTTGCGATTTTGTATGGGAAAATTCGCTTCCCGCGATTTGACCGACTTTAATACTAGCACGGCCATGGAAAAATCGCGAGATGGCCTTTTCAAATGATCACACAGTCCGCAGAATCCAAATGACGAAATGTTGACAAAATATTTTGAATTCGGCTAGTAAAACGGTGGTTTGAAAACGGTGGTAATCGCACGGTTGTTTACTCCTCCTCTTTTTGTATTTTTTTGTTGAGACCGACCGCTAATTCGCTTTAAATAAACGAATTGGCACATCGAATAATAGATATTACTACCAATAGCGGAAAATTCACAAACAAACAACACATGAATGCTAGAAGCGAAAATTCCAACCAACCTGCTTCTTTTTCTTCTTTTTCTCTGCCTCGCTGTCTGAGTCTCCTGATTCGGCATCCTCTTTCTCCTCCTTCTCCTCATCGTCAGACGGTTCGGATTCGGACCCCTTCTTCGCCGCCTTTGATTTCTTCTTGGAAGGCTAGAAACAATAGGGTCTTTTTCAGGATTTCACGACTTGACGACTTATATGCCTGAGGTGACGACGAAAACCTATGGTTTACGACAAAGACAAAAGGAACAAAAATGAATCCGTATAGAATCCAATTGTAAAACGAGGAGCAAATGGCAGTAACCTAGCTTAGCTGAGTCATTTAAAAGCCTGTCCAATGTGCAAGAAAAGACCGAAAAAAAAGAGATAGACTCGCAATCAGTGATAATGTATACGGTACGGGGATGGCGTCATAGAGGACAGGACCGACCACAACACAAACTCCAAAGAGCTGCCAGCCGGCCTACCCCGCTACAGTATCTTCTCCTTACCTCCTTGGCCGACGGCCCACTCTTCCTCTTCGTTCCTTTCTTGCCCGCGTCCTTGCTGAACGGTTTTCCCTCAGGACGCTCCAAAAACTCCATCAGATGCATGATCTAGAAGACATATACCAATCACTCATACAATCACAGAAAAATGATATCATAAGGTTAAGGCGGAAATGACCAATAAACTAACAGCCAGACTTTAAACGTCACTGCCACGTGCCACTAATGTGCAAAGAGCATCAAAAATAACAAAAACTCAGTTTGATATGCCTACCAGGCTATAAATCTATGCGTCCATCTTTGACCATCTCCGGAGGCAAATGCTATATAGATTTGGGTGAAACCATAAGTGGTATTTTACGGTTCCTCTCACTACTAAATACTACTACTACTACAGAGCGGCCCGGCTACCACTACCCTTATCCCTTCATGTAGTTCGCAATACGTTCAGGAAAGCTCACGACAAGAAAAAAGGCCACGTTTACAGGAAACCCAACAACACTTTCTCTACCTGAGGAGACCGACTACCAAGTCAATGCATACCTAACATAATTACCGTAGTTAGCCTAATTACACTCTCTACCTCTTCTTCCTTAGTCGAAGCCGCGTGCTTGACTCCGACCGCCGATCTGATCTTCTTCACTTCGGCTGTGGTCATCTTCTGCAGACAGGCTACACGCTTCTTCCAGTCATCCGAGTCCTTGTCGAACCACCAACTGCAAATAAATAAAAACGATTTATTGGTTAACAATCAATACAAATAAAGACGTCAACCAAAGGAAACTGAAAATATTATAAAGTAGACTTATGCATCAGAAATTAAACGGTAAAACACCGACTCTGAAAACTCTGTCTGTCAGACTGACTGAGCAGAATACTACATACAAACAAAAAGAGAAGAAAATCCATGCTTATTCATAATGCGGTTTCAAACAAAACTTTCGCTTTTCTCTTTTAAATCCTCACGAAATGAAAATGCCACTAGAACCAAAAGACTTAACAAGTGGGCTCAACTTAGAGGCCAATCTCCGTGTATAGAAAGTTAAAGTTGGTGCCAAACCGCAGCTTCAGTGATCAATAATTAGCTAGAACAATTCACTAACCCTAATTCACTAATCACTAATCAAGAAACCAACAATTATTACACAACATAAAATGTCTTACCCATTAAATTCGCGCAGCGCTCTCTTGAAAAGCACCGCGTGTGCAGCAGATCCCTCGCGCAGATACAGCACCTTGTGCAGCGTCTTTAACTCTTTGGTGGCAGTAGATGAGATGTACTCATTGGCTGAAAGTAATAACAACTAGAACCTTGCTATATTGCGAAAACCTGACCATCTATACGGTTGGTATATTTGACTGAGAAGATTCGATTGTGTCCCACTACCCACTATGTGCTCTCCTGGCACAGAAGGGAAGGGCACCGAACTTGGCAAATACATGAATGCAGCTGAAAAGTCACCGTTTCATAACTACGTAGCATATCGCTTTAATCATAACACCTACCGTAACGCAAATTTCCGAGACTGGTTCCCTTGCCCTTTCCTGTGAAGGCCTCTGCTTTAGGGGACTCGACAACTGGGGTTGCCACAGTGAGACGTTGCACCGACTGACGCTGTCTTTTGCCCTCAATCACCACGGGCTGATCGTAGAGACCTGAGAAAAAAGAGAATTATGTTGTTACTTATTTATGTAAAATGATTTATCATTTTAGTTTGTGTGTAGTTTTATATTATGTTTCATTTTCCACCTGAGTGGTGTGTGCTTCGTTGTTAATAAATGTTCAAAATCTATTTTGAACAATAAACGAACGCCTATGGGGTATCATGACCTGGTCGGTAAGTTAGGGGTTCGATGGTTCGATTCCCGTAGATAGCGGTCTAGTCATAAACAATACAACAAGATGTAAGGTAAAGCTAGGGACATGATACACATATGTGGACCAGGTAGGTGGACCTTCTAGCACTTATTCGTAGCAGTTCAACACTAAAGGATAATAAAGCTAATGGTTGAAGGAAAAACACTGAAACATGCAGCTTCAAGTAGTGACTTCAAATCAGTTAAACTGGCATACATACACCTTTCGTGTCTTTTCTTTTTGTTAATGGTTTGGTTATTTAATCATAAACCATAATAGAAATCTACAAACACCTTGTTATTGTATTCTGTCGTGTGAGGCACTAAACACCGACCAAGACGTTGATATTAATCCCTTATCCTTCTTTTCTTTACCAGGCGCAGAATCAGCTTGTGGTGTGGCTGGCTGGTATCCATACTACTATATATACCCGATACCTGTTACCGAGCATAATACCCGCTACCTATTCTAATTTCCCACCTTTCTTTTCTTCGCCAGCCGCAGATTCAGCTTGTGGTGTGGCTGGTGGTGTCTTCACTGTCTTCTTAGGGGTCTCCTTTTCCTTGACTGGAGTACTTTTGGCAGATCCTTTGCGTGGTGTTTCCTTCTGGGGAGTTTTCTCAGTCTTCTCCTCTTCTTCGTTTACGGGCGAAGCCTACAAAACACACACTTTTCAGCTTTTCACTCAATTCTAGGCAGCACTAGGCAAAGGTTGGTGTAGACCTATCCACCTCAGCCAACATAACACTATAAACTCTGCGCCTAAGATGAGTTTAACTGTATCTAATACACCACAAACAAAATTGTAAGGAAGAATAAAAATTGATATCCCATTCCGGTAGTTGTCGAACCGAAAACCCCTAGCAACTCCCCAAAGTAAAAGTCGAAACCTCAAAACATCAAAAATTAAAATTCAAACTCACCATAGGCACATCCTCGGCAGCCTCAGACATGGCTCAGTGAAGAGAGACACAGAAAAATTTGCCTAAAATAATAAACTTAATTTCTATTGAAAACACTACATAAAATCAATTAACACGAAAAATAAAAAGAAAGTACTACTAAGGAGACAGAAGAATTCAAGTTTATAACGGAGCTAACCAGCTAACGCCAGGCGTTGTCTGCTTCCCGCCAAAACTCATAAGGTGCCCATCGCGTACCATACGAACAACGTCTAGGTGACCCACAAAAGTGCCCAAGGCAATCGTAATAATCTTCATCAACTCTAAGGCTCTAACTTCTAAAGCAATAATTAAATGTCTAAGAGATGACTACATGAAACAAAACCCCTACTCCTACAACAACAACAAAAATGCCATAGAAAAATACAAGTTGAATTCAGCTGTACGAACACCGAGACATTACTCTTTAAATAAACACATCGGTACCTGAATACCGTATACACGCAAAATTTCTCAATATTCAACAACGTAAATTTAAATAGTTTATAGAATAAAATCACATGCAGTAATCAACATCCGAGAAAAATACAATAATGTATTGGTATTTTTTTTTATAAATTTAAATCAAATAAAAAGACATACGAATACAAACCATCGAGTTCACTTAACTTTCCCAATCGTTCACCTAAACTCGCTCGTATACAAACTACTTTATAAACCGCTTATGTTAAAGCGGTATGACACGTGTTTTTGAAACGAAACGAACGCTGGTCAACTGCATTCTCATGTATTACATGCAAATTTCTTGCCCGGCTATCGGAAGGGCACCGATTGCGATTTGCGGAATACAATACACATAAGAGCAATTGTTCAGTGTATACGTTTCACAAACCACATGGCATATCGCTTCAAATAATAATACACGAAAAACATTTAAACCGGGTAGTTAAACCACGTGCACTTTCATCTGATTTACTGGTGACATACGATTATGGTTGAAGTTGAAGGGAAGAAATAAAAAGCGCACAAGCAGGTAGGAAAATAAATATCCCTAATAATTATAGGCAATTAATCATCAATTATCACGGATCTCAGATCACGGATTACAGGGATGCAGCCGTATGAAAGAACAAAGCAAACGGGTGTCTCCCGCGCGGGAGAATTTTCCCTGCATTCCCTTTTTTGTCTTACCTCCCGCGGGAACTCCCTGCATCGTACTCCGTACATACGGCCACAAAAAAAAATCACAAAATGGCATACGATATCGGCTAATAAGAAGACACCAAAGATGTCTTACCATATCTAGTTCAAAATAACGATAAATGCAAGCAAGCAAAAGAACCGAGCAGCGAGCAGTACTAACTAACATATATGAAAATTCTGCTGATACTGATAAAGGAACAGTGCATAATTCAATACACTCAGTAGCAGCTAGTACAAAATATAATATTTTAGGCAGCGAATAATGGTGACAGTTTTAATTCCATTTTCACAAGTTACCGAATAAAAAAAAACATCAAACGGTGAACCTCACTCTCACTCTTTCGGTTCTACTAAAAATTAAAACTGATACTTCTTGCTTCTCAATCACCACTTCAGCACTATTCACTTCCAACTAACGATTGTTGAACAAGTGGATGAAGGAAAAACTATGGCCACCATTTGGCTAGGCAACGGCAATAAAAAATCTTTGCCAATCCATTATACACGGCTTATGTAAACTTGGAAATTAAGACACAAATCAAAAACTTGATATTATGTTCTCACAGTGCTCGTAGTAAACAAGTAAACATACAAACATCAACCAACAAACAGTCAATAACTCGTGACAATAGCTGACGCTGACCGGTCAACCTCACTTAGCTCAAGCCTTTGCTTTTCTTGTCAAAAAAAAAGCGCCGAACACACATCGTCATTTCCTCAATATGCAACTAGCAAAAGTACAACTAGCAACCCCAGCCATATCATGAATTAAATCACATAAATAGATCAATAATCATACACTATGCTAGAAATCATACACCAATCAATGTTTATGCTTCAAGCTTCAACAAACTATAATTTAAAAACTCACAGGAATTTTGTTCTAACCGGAAAAGATACCGCAGCAATGGGCACAGCGAATGGTAAAGAAATGAGGCACATCGAAGACCTAAACTGTAAAATATAAACAATGAACGGTACATAAAAGAAAAGATAAAATACGCACACAAATAAAGAAAGGCCAGCCTTTATGCACCACTCCCCTGTTTGGGGAACCGTATATAAAATTCACACACACTTACATTCTCATAAATGATACTTTAATTATATATCTTGTTTTGTGCGCATCTTTGTGATTAATCATTAATAAATTTTTATTTTTATTATATAGCAAATTTTTTTTTTGCACTTAATGCTTAGGTTGCGTAACTTGATGTTCGCTAAGTTCGTGGTTTACATAAGGCTTCTATTTAAAAAAAAACGGCTAGAATACTATAGGACAGGTATCCACATAAAACATCACACACTGCTAAGGAAAGGAGCCGGACTATATTACATATTACATCATAAACCATCATTTTTATCGTACAAAACAAACAACTTACCACTTAAATAGCGCCTAAGGAAAGGGACTCAGCAAAGGAAATCATGCGTAGTATGGAGACGAAACCGAGCAAAAATAGTTCATATACATGAAGATATGAGCAAGAGTAGATAGGTCTCTTTCGTTTTGCACAAGAAGCGCTGCAAAATTTAACTTTTTTTAAGTAGCGATATTCGACAGTGACAGCAAACAAACAAAACATACGAAAATTTGACAATGAAGAAGACACACGGCATGAACATGTCTTTTTAGCCTTTAGTCAAAAGTATGCAAAAAGGATATGATCCATAGCGTAAACCAGCCGGTAAGCTCATTGGCTATTGGCTCATTCTCGCCGAACCACAGCCGAAATTAGAATATTGCTCAAGGTTGCAGGGCTAACGGTAATAACACGGCGCGATTAGAACAGTAAGCATGCCAGCTATCAGAAACATTTCATAAATAGGCAGAATTACCGGAACGGAATCAACTCCTGAATTCCGAGCTTTATACACGCAGAAATGATCCCCAACTCACCTCACAAAAGCGTACAACTCCATCCGGAGAAGAGGCCCTTCTTCTGGTTGCCTTGTGGGCGGACAGAAACTCGGCCTGTTGAACTGCCTCCTCCCATGTTGGCATTCTGATTACGCTCCATTTTGCTCTAGAAAGGAAATAAATAAGTTTAGCAACATCTGATAATAATAGAGAAAAAAAGTAACATGGTAGAAATTAACGGCTGAACTAGGGCACCTCGTCTCGACCCAACGAGATACGAGATAAACATACTGTAGGTCATAACGGCACGTTTATTTACACCATGTCGACCACGTTGTCCTACACTTTTTTATGAGACTGTCAACCAACTTAAAAAGAGCGCATCGTCACGGCAGGCGGAGGACGGTTGCGTCACATAGATAGGCCGTGGCCGATGAGAACCATTTCCATGAAAAAAAAAGACCTTTACGGCTACTTAAAATTGTGCGTAAAAATTAGAAATCGACTCACCTTTATATCCCGAGCTAGAGTGAAGAAAGCATCTTCCACATTCAAGTTAGCCTTGGCTGAAGTCTCCATAAACTTTGTTCCATACTCAATTGCTAGCTAAAAAGAAATGGTATTACAATAATTACAATTCCAATCAGAAGAATGTCATAATAAACAAAACACTACAGAGCACACGAGGTAGACGATTTCAACTTCTACTTCTATATTTCGACGTTCAAAGGATATTTGGGCAACTATCCTTTAATTTAATAGCCAAGAGATAGCAACGAACATGACATGATCAATATCTTGATATTCCTTCTCTGAGCTATGACTAAGCCTACTCAGGCTATAAATCTACGCGTAAAATTACGCATCAACCATCTCCGGATTGGCTTTGACCATCTCCGGAGGCAAATGTAAATATATAGATTTGGGTGAAACGTATCAGTGGTATTTTACGGTTCGACTCTCAACTAAGCGACCATCTCCGAAATTACGCATGGAAATTATACCCTGAGCCTCCTATAAATCTTTGTGCACGTGAACCGTGAACACGTCAAGTATCCAATAACGTGTAATAAACATTACCTGCATGATTTTTCTCATCTCATCATCATCATCATCAAACATCTCATCATAATTTTATATACTGTATATAATGTGTCAATAAATTATTATTATTATTATTACCTGTTGTCCTCGATCTCTAGATACTTGTCTTCGGTCTTCCATATCACACTTGTTACCAATGATCATACGTTCAACATCCTGAAATTATCAATTATATCATAGGCATGAACATTAATGAACAAGCTAAAATAAATATTTTTTTTACACAAAACAGGTCTTCTGCTTGATTGAAGCAGAAGCTTGGCTTTTTGAATAGTCACCCACTTCATTGAATAAACAAATCCCAAATGTGTTTTTCAGAGTCAGTCTCCAATTTTTTTATGGTTCTCTCACTCAAACAATCCAACACTAGTACAAATGGAGCTTCAATGAATATTCGAGCTACCATAACATAGATAACATACAAATTACAAAAACGAAAAACATATTCCACTAAGGCCACGAAGGGCACTGACTCCACTGACCTGACTCGCATGTTCTTCAATATTGCGAATCCAGTTCTTGATATTCTCGAAAGACTTCTCGTTGGTAATATCATAGACCAGCATGATGCCCTATAACATATGAACATGACTTCCATGCACTTATAATTTAACTGAATTAAAATGTGTTCTATGCGCAGTTCAGCCGAAGCCGAAAACGTCGAGCAATTTGTCATCTCGAACTCTTCGCGTAATGCTCAGGACCTCTGCGGAACAAGTCATAAGCTCAATTTGAAAATGTATTGTACCACTGCTGAATAAAGATGGCATGCCCTTGAAGCCTTGAAGTGTAAGAGATTTACTATTATTATTATTTAAGCATTCGAAACTGTCGGCTTAGTGCATATGCAACATGTTCGTGAGGACGTGACGTGAGTCAACCTAGTATAGTACACATAAAAAAGTCGACGTAAACTAGAATATGAAATTGCGAAAGAGGATGGATAGAGGATAGAGCCCAACATAGTAACAAGATTGAAACGAACCATTGCTCCACGATAATAGGCCGTTGTGATTGTTCGGAATCGTTCCTGGCCAGCAGTATCCCTAGAATGCGCATTTTATATTGCACGTGCCCAGCAATTTTTCTATATATTAATAATAATAATAATATGGTTTATTGGAAGACAATAAATAAATAAACAAAGAAAGAGCATGCAGTGTAATAATGGACAACTAATGTCAACCAACAGGAACCCTAAGACACGGCGCTTCACAACGAACGTATACTGACGAGGGACCAAAATGACATTTTTTTATTGACATTATATATTAACGTGTGGCGTCATACTAAATATTGACGTGCACATCAATTTTTCTATATATTGACACTAGAACTATTTTTTACTTTTGCAGAAGAATAAATAGAAGACATACCAAATTTGGAGCTTGATTTTCTTGCCATCAAGATCAATGGTTCTGATCTTGAAGTCAATTCCTGAAAAAAAATGATTAGCACAAGGGGAAAAATCGCAAGAAGATGACAGATTCGGAATTTTGTCCACCCACTTAGAAAATAGGCCAATTTGCAATTGCTTCCGGAGAGGATATGAGCAAATTAGTGTCCCGTAAAATATTTTTTTTTTTGCTCAAGAACTAACCAATTGTGGAAATGAAAGAATTGTTGAAGCTGTCGTCCGAGAACCGGAATAAGACGCACGTTTTTCCCACTCCACTGTCGCCAATTAGTAGGAGCTGTACAAAATATACATGTATGAATACTTTATTAGTGCAAACCGAAGCAAACTGGTAACTAATCAACTGCCCACAACAATCCACAACGTCACTTCTCTGTACGTACGGGTCATATCAGCTCAGACACATCTGGCATCGCCATAAAGATATTAACCATTTAAGAAAACGAGCGACTACTAGATTTACTTTCGTATGTGACAATTGAATTCGTTACTACGCAAAGTTTGACATAACTGAAATAAATTGAGAAAAACATACCTTAAAGAGGTAATCGTACGTCTTCGCCATGCTCCACCTAAAATGTGACGCTTAGTATTGGAAATACGTTCGTACATCAAGAAAGCACAAAAAAAAGTAAACATAAAAATGAGCGAGTCCATATGGGCGCATTCGAGTTGGGCAAAATGCATAAATTTCGCGAAATATTCTGTTCGAGTTGATAGGGTGAGAGATTGTTGACAAATAAAAGGGCCCAGAAAAAAAACACTTTCAAGACTCTGACTCTGCGTCTCTCATATGAGCGGGATATTTCACAGCGCGCTAACACTGGCCAACAGTGAACTCGAACTGATTATTTCGTTTTTTTGCCCAACTCGAATGCGCCCTATCCATCCGCGTCGTGGCAAAGTTCTCGTCTCTCACCCATACGACCCGGGTTCGAATCCCGCCAAGTGCTACCCTCTTGCAAACATGCCACGGCTCGGGAATAAACTTAAGGCGCCCCCCTTGCCTAGCCTTAGGACGGACGTTTCGCTCTCTAATATCTGTATTCCGTCTTCCCTACATTCGACAATGGTCACTTCCCTGCCCTCTATCCTCTATACTCCCTACGGGACACATCGGGCAAGAGACACCGCCCGGATTGGAACTACAAAGATCCCCGACTTCTGGAAAAAACGGGACCCTAGATTCTACATGCTTAAGCCTATGTGTGATGATTGTATGTCTGAATAAAGTGGTAAAACTGGAAAAAAGGGCTCTCTGATGTAACCCAAACTATGTTAGCGCTATCGCGCTAACAAAGGATTCATAAAAAAAAGTCTGCACGCGAGCTCAAAAAATCACCAGGATACACCTTTGCGCTTGATTTGGAGAATTGCCAAGCAGTCTCGAACAGCGAAATAAACGGCGGCAATTTAAAATTTATTTCTTGCTTATGCATGCGCCGTGCACTTTTTCTCAGGCAAAAAAAAAAACAATTTTTCGTCCTTGCATGTCGGGGTCGCGCTTCTCTTTATTTTGCATCTTTATTGATGTTGCACCTATTATTAATATACATGGTCTAGCCTTGTTGAGCATCCTCAGTGAGGTTTTAGAGTTTCAATTTACGCTCTTGCCATAATGTGAATACCACTTTATTCAGACATACAATCGTCACACATAGACTTAAGCATGTATAATCCAGGGCCCCGTTTGCTCTCGAAGTCGGGGATCTTCACTTTTAGCTCCAATACAAGGCGGTGTCTCTTAGCCGATGTGTCCCATAGAGTGAAGTAGACGGTAGAAGACGGCACAGAAGATAATACAGAGCGAAAGGTCCGTCCTAAGGCTAGGCAAGGGGAGCGCCTTAACTTTATTCCCGACGCCGTGGCATGTTTGCAAGATGGTAGCACTGGCCGGGATTCGAACCCGGGTCGTATGGGTGAGAGACGAGAACTTTGCCACGACGCGGATGGATAGGGCGCATTCGAGTTGGGCAAAAAACGAAATAATCAGTTCGAGTGGCAAATTGCCAGTGAGCCACGACGATTTATTGAATAACAATATATAACTACGCTCTTGCCATAATATTTATTGAATAACACTATATACCTGTTGTGAGTACATGCAAGCATGCGATAACTAGTCATCAATGTAAAACAAACAGCAACCAAACACATGAACAATGAGGGACTGTGACTATAAGGGGTAGTACCAATAAAGACCTAATAATACACAGTGCATATCTTACTAAGGGGGCGTCGTGGCTCAGGCGAAGTTCTCATCTCTCACCCATACGACCCGGGTTCGAATCCCGCCCAGGTGCTACCATCTTGCAAACATGCCACGGCGTCGGGAATAAAGTTAAGGCGGTCCCCTTGCCTAGCCTTAGGATGGACCTTTCGGTCTGTATTATCTTCTCTGCCGTCTTCTACCGTCTACTTCACTCTATGGGACACATCGGATAAGAGACACCGCCTTGGATTGGAGCTAAAAATGAAGAGCCCCGACTTCGAGAGCAAACGGGACCCTGGATTCTACATGCTTAAGTCTATTGTCTATGTGTGATGATTGTAGATTGTATGTCTGAATGAAGTGGTATTCACATACTATATAAACAGAGAAGAGTTTACGAAATCGAATCTTATTTCCTTATTTTTCAAGATACAAGTGCAAACATTTAACGCAAGTGTGCTCACTCTTCCTGCATTTTAAACTTTGAAAGTCGCCTCAAGCGGCCATAGCCGACTACTCAACGAAACTCAAGAGTTGCGCGCGGCAACAGTTTGGGGGTGGTTCCCGCAAAAGAATTTGATGCGCCACTGGAAAAAGTTGCCTCGCAAACGCCGAGGTTTTCACGATTTGCCTCGACAATGCCGAGGAAAAAGCGCCTCGACAGTGCCGAGGTAGCGCCTCGCAAATGCCGAGGTGAGGTCCAAATGACTGCAGCGGAAAGACGTCCCTGTCTTTCCACCCTTTTGCCACATATGCGTGCATAGCTCAGTGGGTGAGGGCGCTGATTACAGTTGAGTGGTCAGGGTTCAATTCCACCCATGTTCATATTTCAGATAAGGCTTTATTCGTAGGTGGTATGTGATGTACAAGTATATATGTAATAAAATGCATTAAGCGCACACTAATTATTAATTTACTAAATTATTGCAAAATTTATTTATTATTGCCTCGAAAACGCCGCCTCGGCAAAAGCTAGGCAGCGATTTGCCGAGCTTTCGCCTCGACAATGCTCCGCGGCAAAACACGTGAAGGCAGCTAGGCATTGTCGGGGCAATTTTCACAGCATTTGCGAGGCAACTTTGTTCAGTGGCGCCGCAAAAGTTTTTCCACCGACTCTGGTTGCCGTTTCGGTGCTGGAAACACCCCAAACTGTTGCGGGAAACACCCCCAAACCGTTGCCGAAAAGGTGCGGGAAAAGTAGCAACTGCAAAAAGAAAGCAGCGTGTTGGATTCGAACCCTACACTCTTGTTAGATACTTTCTCTGAACAGCGCCTTAGACCACTCGACTACACAACACATGTGAGACCTGTGCTTGCGGAAAAATATTAGTACAAAAACTGCAATTACGGCAGATCCTCCGAGCGCTTTCAAAAACGTTGAAAAGGTGCGGAAATGGTGCGGGGCGCAAGTTGCGCCCCGCACCTTTTCGGGAAACACTTTGCGCGCCATTTCTATTCCGCGCGCATTTTGTTTCCCATTCCTTTGCGGCGCGCATTTTGTTTCCCGAAATGGTGCGGCGCGCAACTCATCGGCTCTCAGTGCTACATACATAAAACGTAATAATAAAACGCTGAAACGCGCTCACCCTTACCCTATCAACTCGAACAGAATATTTCGCGAAATTTATGCATTTTGACCAACTCGAATGCGCCCATATCCCATATATATTGAATACTTTATTCTGAAAAGAACAAAAGCGAAATATGAATTTATTTGCAATGCATGTACGGTAGGCGTTCTAGTTGAATTTTTTGTATCATTTTCTTTTTTTGGCTGTTTGGTCGTTTGGTGGATAATGTAGGATATGGATTTGTTCGAATTCTTATGAAGTTCCTTTTCACTTACCTTCACATTCTTTCCAGGCAAGCATGTGCGATGGTGCGTTTCCATGCACGAATTCCGACGGGGACGGAACATTAAACTACAAGTTTGCCGGTTTTGTAAGGCTTTATGGAACTGAAATTAAATCGCTGATCCGTGATACACTTTCGGACGACGAGAAACGACCTCTTCTGAAGCTCCTTTTCGGTATTTTTCTTTTGCTTAAATTACCCTTTTCTAGTTGTGTCCTTTGTGTGTAAAGGCAGGAAAATGACGTTTCTGGATGGACGGATGGATGGATTAAAGCGAGCGCGATTTCATTATAAGACATAGACTATTGATTTTGTTTGTCGAACCTCCTGCCTTCATTCTCAGCAGCGTGTTCACAGAGGTGATCCCGTTTGCCGGCACATTGCTCACACCACGACGTGCGCGCAATGCAACTGCTACACTTTGACTAGTGTGACTAATGGGGTCTCGATGTATGGCAAAAACAGCGCATTTTGCTTCCAAGTATCAAATGTCATCTCGTGTACGATTTTGCATACACCTTTGAAAGTTAGAAAATGCACCATTGATAATACTTAGACGAGGCGAAAATGCACAGTTTATGCACGCTCGAAAAAAATAGTCATGTGGCTACTTGCCCCGGGACCATTTTTTGGCGGTCTGTAGATGTTCTCGTGTAGTGTCAATCTACGGTAATTTTTGCCATACTTGGACGCAAAAATCGGCAATTTTTGCCATACGTCGAGACCCCATAAAATAAATTTATTTCAGACAGCGAGGATGAGTATTCCCAATTTGAGCGCCACTACAATGGGACATTGCATGTAGATGGACGTACCGAAGAATCGCTTAGAGACCATCTCCTTCTTCAGCGCCACCAACTTCTCACCTTTCTGGTGAACAATCGATGTAGCTCAGACGAGGGCATAGTGCGCGTACACGAATTCGTCATGGCTCGTACGTTTTTCGTCTTTGAACGTTTTCCGAGTGTAACTCTGTGCCTGAAATCATACAGCAACCGCCTCCGGATTGGCTCCTCCTGAGACTGTTGCCGTTTACACTGATGATTTATGTTCCGTTTTAGATATTATACACAATTATGTAAGTAAAGCAAGGGACAACATTCCTTCTGGACAGCTCTATTGGCTGCATAGCATAAGGCCTATTGGGATTGGGGAACATTGCATATTTGTATTTAAGAACGGGACTTTCTAACTTTGTTCCTTGGTTGCAGGTGATTCGACGTTACATAGTCAACTTCATGGGTATGACTTGATGCGAAGCGATGGACGTGTGCTCGACACGTTTCAGGCTTATTTCATGAGGTGTGTTTTTTTGGTTTTACTGTCCTTTATGCAGTCTCCGCGTACTTTATGGTCAGTGTAAAACAAAATTAAAGAGTGTGAAAAGGCAGAGACTTAAATACCCCAGGGGTACAATAACCATCTGCGATGCGGGCGGAAGGGGGGTTCCCCCGGATGGAGGAAGGGGTGGAACCCTTTTTTGTGCGTGTTTCTTGACCTTGACTTATGGGCTTAGGCCAATTGGGCTTAGGCAGAAGTAAGGCTGAAAACATTAACATACCCTTACCAAAAGGATTACGTTGTTCAAGCACAATTAATCAGAATTAAATACAACATAAAGTATATCGAACGAATGAAGTGCGAAGGAGTATAGTGTTCAGTTCTTAGGTCTCGGCGTTCGTCTGGTCAGTATACTTTATCATGGAGTTTGGAGTATATAGATGTATTCTTCATGTCAAACAGTCAAACCCTTGACTTTTCAGAGACGAAAATTTCCTCGACGTAATATCGGCCACACTCCACGTCATGTCATTCTTACCTAAGGTTGGTTTAATCGTTTAATGATTTCTTGTTTCTTAGGATTCTAGGGGGGGGGGGTCTCTTCCTTTTATGCTATGTTGCTATGCTTATTCAGTTTTCTTCGTAATATAAAGTAGTTTATTTTATAATATATTTTGGCTTTGATTGCGCCCACTAATTGAGGACTAATAGTTGTGGCCTAGCCAAAACTGTTTGTTTTGACATTACTTTCTATAACTTGTGTGCCTTTGTTGGAAATATGAAGAAAAAAAACAGACACATAAAAAACTCACTCGGTGATAGGCTTCGATAGTCCCGTCTTCCACTCTCGGATTTCACTAATCCCTCGCATTTTGCATGCCTAGCTAGGATCTGAAACTGTGTCCTTTTTATTTAGTTCATGTTTTTAACGTCGTTTTATACTCTCAAAATCGTATTATAGCTGGAGAAGAATACGGATCGCTTTGCCCCATTCTTCACTGAATACAACGACGCACTTCACAATGAGAGAAAACTTAGGAAAGAAACGGTGCTGAAAAATCTGAACATCGATCAAAGGTTTTATTGCAGAGGTTTGTTTTAGTTTTATTAGTTTGTGTGACGAATTGAGGTGAATTTTGTTGGGTGATACCATACACAATTGCCATGCAACATCATTTATAGCCAGTGGTGATATGCTTTATGTTTTTGCGTGTTGATGAGCTAAGGATAACCTAATAGTTGTGACAAGAATTCAATGAACTTCGATTTTTAGAATACGACCATCGCTATTTTGCCAAGCTCTTCCTGCGAAACTTGCCCAAGTGTGAGTTTAACACAGCGAAGGATGTGAAAGATCCGGAAGAGTGGATATTCGAATTTGTAAAGTGAGTTTCTGCAATTTATACACCCTCATTTTTCATTTGTCTTTAGGACTTACTGTAGTTCGTTTAAGGTCATCTCGCTTCTTGCACTTTATTCAACTCATCCACAGCTTGAAAAAGTATTTTAGGTTTGCAAGTGAGTGCCCCAAGAATCGCGCGATGTTGAAATATTTCATGCCGAATTGGAAAACTCAGTTGGGTAGGTTTCATCATTCATTTGCTATTCTATGTTGATGGATTACCGATTTGAATATACAATTGGTAGAGGGTTTGGCGCGGAAACCGTGAGTTCGTTGCCAATGATGGTGACGTTTGCTCCTGTTTTTACTTTTCTCTGGATCTGGGGCGGAACTCACTCCCCAGATCTCTGGATCTGGGGCGGAACTCACTCCCCAGATCTCTGGATCTGGGGCGGAACTCACTCCCCAGATCCTGATGTGAGTCATTTATTAGTTAATCGTTTTTATGATAATTGTTTTGTGGCCATAATTTGCGTCTTGTCAGTCTTGGCAGTCTTGTGAGCCATATATTTATTGATAGAAAATATGCAATATGCAGTCAATTTAGTTTATACAATTTAGAACAACGCCGGCAACTTCTCCTGGAACGCACTCGACGTAATAATAAGAAAGCTGACATTGAGCAGTTGGCTGATGTATGTTTTTTTCTATGAAAGTTGTAGTATTTGGCAGCCTTATAAGAAAGTAAGTAGAAATCAATAATGGTCAGTTAGATCTGGCGGCGATAACAAACCTTTCAAACATTGCTATTTGAAAAGTTGAACTTGTACTTATTAACTTGAGAAGAATGATAAATTTCTTAAATAGTACAATTACATTATGTTCTAATTGTGCTATTATAGATTACGGTTACCCGGAAACAGGAGGAGTTTACCGATTCCGTAACGTATAGGAGATGTGAGTGAGCCCAAATTCTTCAAACATCATTGTTCTGGGGTTTCTGTTGATTGTTGATGAGCCGTTTAAATGTCCAATTAGGGATATTTCCAGTCTACGTGAACTCTCCCTGTCGTATAGGGGTGTCATAGGTTGTCCCTTTCACAAAAGAAGCGTATTGCTATGTTTACTGATTGTCCCTTTACATAAGAAGCGTAAGTGTGAGTAAACCGAACGCGAACAAACATCGACAGCAACTGATCTGTCTGTATCTGTGGGGGTCTCGAGCAAGAACAGTTTGAGAATTAAGAACTCAATAGCCCCACTTCTGATTTCGTAATCATTAATGTTGTGTCTTAGCATTAGTTTAGTTGTCAGCTGGCTGAGTATAGAAAATCATTATTTTCTTCACAGAGTGTGTTTCAGACTGATCTTTGGCTCGTATTAAATGTTTCCTATTTAGTTATTCGTCAGAAGGAGGAGATTGATCGAAACGCATTGAATGAGTCAGAGGTCCGCCTCAGAGATTACCAGAGGGAATTGGCGGAGAAAGCCGTTCATGGGTAAGGTTTACGCCTATTTTGTTATCAGCTTTGGCATTTTTTGCTGCAGGAGTATTTCTTGTTGTCACTAGTAAATGATGCGGAAAATGTTGTGTTTAGTCAGTCAGTTGAGTTGTTGGGTGAGGGTGAGTGAGTGGCATATGTACAGCCCACCAACATTTCCCAAATAGCGCTGACTGTTGACTTTTAAGTTTTAAGTTTAGGTTAATTTATTGTATTCCGAAATTCCAATAGATTGTGTTCGAAATTCCAAATTCGCTGAACTGCGCCTTGCACGCGTAACTATCTGTTGCGTCGATATCCGTCTCCGTTTATTCAGTGTTTGTTTAGAAAGAACACGATCATTGTGGCTCCCACTGGATCGGGAAAGACATTCGTGGCGGCACACGTGGCAAAGACACACTTCGAGAAGATGCAGAACGAGGGCAAGGTGGCGAGGGTGAGTTGTTTGGTTTACTTTACCTTGGGTATAGTATAGGTTAGATGTCTACTTTTTCTGTTTGTGAGTGAGCCAATGTCAGTATTGCGGGTAATGCGCGTTCCGGTGTTTTTCTATTTTATTGTAAACTTTCTCTGTTTGTTTTATGAAAAATCTTTCTTGTTAATTATGGAATATCAAAGTAATTGAGATATTTCTATAACTGTTTTGGGATCTTTATATTTGTTATGATGATATGAGACTTGTATGATTGTACTCATTATACTCGCCACTCGCCTACTCGTATGGTTAGAGTAGGATTTGTCCTCATGAAATAATAAGGCGACGGTAAAGCCCGTACAGTCTATAAACTAGAGCCATTTCAGGTAGCGTTCATTGTACCAAAGATTCCCCTGGTTCAGCAGCAAGTCGGTGCATTTGATCACTTTTTCCGTGGGGTAAGTTTTCTTGCTTTTTTTTCGCCTTCTTCTTTTTTACAAACGGATATCAGAGTCTCTTTTTTTTATTATGTTATCTTTTTGTGCCGCGGGCTTGGCCGCTTGCGAATTATTTATTTAAAGATGTGATACGCGAGCGCTTTGAGTTAATAATCAACATACACGCTCTTGTTGTAAGTCCCAAGAAAATCCTACTTTTGTGTCCTTATCTCCTTTCAATAGATCTCATTTGTTTTTCAAACATTTTACTCTGTGTTGGCTTTTGTGCGCATCTCCCTGATGTAATAAATTATTATTATTAACATAATTTGTCAGGGTATTTGGAGAGTGCACAAAGCAAGCGTGTTTTAGTGCAAAGAGCATAGTTGAAGGGATCTGCGTACAATTTATTTTGTTTTCACTGAATCAATTGCAGGACTACAACGTAGTTGGCCTTCATGGTGGACTGACCACTGGAGATACTGAATCGAGAGCGAGTTTGGTTGGAGGCAGCCATCTAGCCGTGCTCACGCCTCAGATCCTTATGTAAGTGGACTAGTTAATCTTTCATGGTTTTATCGAGTGGCATGTGTTCGGGAAAACTTCCGCTGTAGCGGTCAAGCCGAAGGTCAATTTTAATAATCCTAAGCACGTTATATTAGACATGGTTGTTTCAGACGATAGTACAATTACTGCGTAGATTCTGCTAGTAGTTCGTCGAAGGTTCTTTTGCTTCTAGTAATATTTGTATACGTTGTTTTCACAATTAGTTGGAATTTCAGCAATATGTTGCGGTCTGTCCGTCGCTCGGAACGCCTCTACGTTTGTGATTTCACGTTGATTATGCTTGATGAATGTCATCACACGATCAAGGAAAGCGCATACAGAGTACTGATGGATATGGTACAGGATTATGATAAGGGACCTGTGCCTCAGGTTAGTACACATTATTATCATTGTGGGCAATTTTCATAAGAACCGGTTATCTTCATAATTGTGCTTCTCTTGGGGGAAGCATTTTCTTTGGGCAAAAAATAGTATGTTAACGTGAGAGTAGCAGGGAAAACGACAGAAGTTTCCCCTTGAGAAATTGAGTAGTGAATTTTGGTCTTGGAAAATTGTGGGTTGGGGACATGTTTTTTGGGTTCCGTGTTTGACACGGACTTGATCTTCAGGTGGTTGGCTTCACCGCCTCGTTGGGTATTGGCAAGTCGACTGGTTCGAGTATGGTGGACTCGGCCATGCAGCACATCTTCAAACTATGTGCTTCGGTAGGCGTGGCCTCGGTGTCTACTGTATACAAGTATAAGGAGGAGCTGAATGAGCATGTTAGATTGCCACAGGATGGTGAGTGCTTTGCTTTGTTAGTTTTAACAGCTGGAGTACTAGTTATTATACTATTAGTCCGAAGACATCGAGCAATTTGTCATCTGGAACTCGTCGTCACCTGTGCTCAGGACCTCTGCGGAACATGTCATAAGAAAAACTTTGAATTGAACTCTCTCGAATAAAGGTGCTCGCTCTTCAAGCGTAAAACCTATTTTGAGTTTTACTATTTATCGTGCCTTTTTCTGCACCATAATTTACTAAAATAGTTGCTAATGCATTACAAGAGAAAGTGAGGCATACGAGTTGTAGGAGCGAGAACGAGATTATACATACTTTGTATTCAATTTAATTCCAATAATGGAAATTAGTTCTGTTATTTTAGAAATCTTCAAAGTTGCTGATTCATCAGAAGGACGAAAATTCGCGTAGGTCTTGTTTCTCTGCGCACCTTTCTCGTCTCTCTTTTTTTGACGTATCAGTATCGGTTCGCACATGCTCATACAGTTGGAGTTTATCATCAACGCTATCATATTGATTCGTAAATCGTATTATCATATATTTAAGAGTTGCGCAAGTTTATTGATGATTGGGGCACGCAGAAAAAAGGTGGCTGCACCTCTGGCTGCGTATTACACAGCAGAGAAGGATAGTAAAACCATGTTAGTAGCCTACAAAGACCGCTTTTAAATTAAATTGCTTTCAACTATGAGGTGCTGTCATGCGGTTACAACACAGCAACATTAATGTTCAGCAAAAGTGATGTATTGCAGGAAGGTTCTCGAATCCGAGTACATGGACCGTATTCAGTTGGATGTGATGAAGAAACTGAGAGAGATTGCCAAGCGACCCGGAGCACTCTTTTCTGAGGTACCATTTTCTTGAAAACTTCGTTTTGCTAGGTTGCTAGGTATCATGGCGCTCTTTTCTGGGGTACCATTACCATTTCCTTGAAAAGTTGGTTTTCTAGGTATCAAAGTTTGATGCGCAAGGGGCAAATCCTAATCTGCATGGCTAGATTTATAAGTAACGCCGGCAGGGCATAAAACCCATCGGGAAAAGCTCAAAACTACCATTCACATGTATATATATCGTGTTTCCGAAAACATATTTATGATACATTTCTGACTTATTCCATGCGTATATTCTAAGCGCGACGGTGATATGGGTGTTTATGCTATAAACGCCGACAATAGGGCAAGCGACATGTCCATAACAGGGTAACCAGCTTCCTGCTTCTTGAGCGGTATCGTCTTGTTTACCTTTTTGTTATTGTTGTTATAGTGAGTGAGCACTTTGTTGCAGCGTGAAATCGGCCTCGACTCGGCTCGCAAATGTCTATCCCGATATACTCACTTGGTGAGTCAATTGGAGAGCAGTGTGCGAAGGATGGAGAACGGAGAGGAGAAGATGACACTACTACCGAGACTGCAGATCCTCAAGGTAATTATTATTGTTATTACTATTATTATTAATATTTTTATTTATTGGGGATACGATATTATTATTATTATTATTATTAGTAATATTTTTGTTGATTGGGTATAAAATGTACACACCGAAAGAAGGGAATCTCAGAACGCATTGTCGTTTATAGAAATCAAACAAACAGTAAACTTATCTGTCTCTCGGATTACTGTATGATAAGCATTATAGTGAAAACGTTTCTGGAAACGGCCTAATTTCTGGGTATATAACTATAATTAGAACGTAAAAGAAGAATGTAGATATTATTGAAATCATTTCAGATTTGTGCGAATGCCCTGGCCATCGATCTTTTGATGAAGTCGAAATATGCCCTGACGTACATTAACGAAGTATGTTGTTTTTAAAAGTCTTTACGACTGTATAACATGCATCCCATTCACTATATGCAAATGAGTGTGATTGTGATTGAATGAAATGTGTCCTAAATTCGAGTTCACTACACCCGGATGCAGTTGTCTAACATACGTTTCAAAATGCCTCCGTTATAGTTACACTGCTTTAGACCACTATGTGTGTAATGATTCAAGTAATCCATTTTCTCTGCAGATTCATTAGTATTCATCCAAAAACGGGAACTACGTGTCTTAAGGCTTGTATGTTTTTTTAAATCTTTTTTTTTTTGGTAGTTTATCTCAGAAGATATTTATTTTGTTTGCAGACGTTTGAGAATTTGTCGCATTTGAGAGGTCACCCGTTGAAGAGCAAATTCGATGAAGCCGAACATCATGGTGATATACGTAAGTTTTATGTCCAGAACTGTTTACTGTAGGTTCAAACTTACACTCAGACTTGCCTTAGCACAACATGGAGCACAATTGCGAACAATGTACATTCCTCCAGGGTACAATTTCGGTACGTAACTTTGACGATGGTCGTTTAGGGCGCATTCTGGAGGCTCTTTCCGAAAGGTTCTCGTAAAATTCATTAGTCGGGTCGGGATGGACATTTTGGAAAGGTTATAATGCTAGGAGAAATATGTACTTTTCCATACTAATTCATGCTGTATTTTTTCTTTTTATGAGCAATAGAACGTTTCCAAAATGCCCATTCCGAACGAAGTCCTTAAAGTACCGAACAAGTCCTTAGTTTAGTCAGTTTAGTGTCGAAGAATACCCTACCAGTGATACGGTTCAGTCAGTTATATAAAGTTTCAAAGTTGCAATAGCCTCGGAGATGGCCATTGCCAATCAGGAGATGGTTGATGCGTAGTTTTATGCACTAAATCTGACCAGCTTCATAATTCCGTACCGGACATAAACATTTTTTATTAGTTTTATTAGCCCGTATTCTCGGGCTGCACGGAACTTCCAAAATGGGAACATGTTCCGGGAAAATATCCGCACGGAAATCTTCTGCTGCGGAACTGATTCCGCTCTGGATGGGTGCCAGAATACGAATCAAACGGAAAATGTTCCATGTAGTTTAACACTTTGACTTTACCATTAATTTTCTTTCATATTTTGAGTTTATATCATAATATTTTTTTGTTTTTATATATAACTTAACAATTTGTTCTTTATTTAAAGTTATAGCAAATGTAGCAATATGTGTTTAATTTTTCATTAACGAATTGTAAATTTAAAACGAAAATTATTCTTTAAAAATAAAAAAGTGAAAGAAAAACAAATAACAAAAATTTACAAAAGAAATAAAGTAAAAATAAACGAACGGAAAATTTCCGTCGTGATTTCCCACACAAAACCCTCGGGGAAATTTTTGTATGGAAAAAATTTCCGTTTGGCCAAACGGAAATTTGCAGGCTACAAACTACACGCTCCGTTGGTCCGAGAATACCACACTTTTCGCGGAACGGAACATGTTCCGCGACGGAAAATTTCCGTGCGCCCGAGAATACGGGCTATTATCTCACGTCGTGAACGTATCACCTATTACCAAATGAGCAGCATGTTGTCTGGAAATAAACTATTACTATTTCTTCCCACACCTTTGGAGGGGGGGGGGGGATTGGGCGTGGCGCAGTGGCAAGCGCCTTGCTCCAGGCCATCGGTCGTTGGTTCGATCCTGGCCCGGAACTCCGGAACCCCTCCTCCCCACCAACGGTGTAAAAATTGGCCTCCGGGAAGTTTAAAGGCCAGTTCGTTCGGCTTCAGAAATGAACCGGATACCGGCGCACCGTTTCTGCGGATTCGGTTGATATAACCCGGTACTCTTTCTGTTTTATCTTTATTCTCCTTTACACTTTTCCTTATATTACTGTAACTTTATTTACTTCTTTTTTTAAATTATTTCTTAACACCGTTCCAGCGCTTTCGAAACGCCTGGAACAAATTTGTGAAATGGAACGGATTAGTGATAAGAAGATTGTGGGGAAGTTGTGCGAGTTGATCAATAAACAATTCACTGAGAATGCGAGCAGTCGAATCATTATATTCGTCAAGGAAAGGTGAGTGGAAGTAATATGAGGAAATGACTGAATTAGTTCATAATGTGAAGTATTGTGTTTACTATTGCCTAAATATTAAACATATGGTGTCGATATGGTGTTTTATACCTTGGCTACATATACAAATCTTATAGTCAACTGAGCACGACGATACAAGTCCCTAAGTATTCCCTAACTTACCTCAACTTTTTTTTACTTATTTGAGCCTTAATCTAAAAAAAAGGTTGAAGGTTGAAGCTAGGACTGTTCTTCAGGGCCCCGAAGGGGTCCCTGCTGTCCGCTCTGGTCTACCGAAGTAGTGCGCTCCAGAGAATAGGCCATCTTTGATTGGCCACGGAATGGGTGGCCAGCCCTGATCCAAGAAACCTTCCCAAGTTTTCACCTGGTACCGTTTTTACCACCCGGTCGGTGCAACCAGCCGCGGGATTGAACCCCGGTCGTGTGTGGTGAGTAGCAGCGCTAGCTACTACTGACCACAGAAAGAAACTCTAGATTAGAAAGCGTATCACTCTTATGTACATCTTCTGTCTCATTGCAGAGCAACGGCTCAGCGACTCGCTGAATTTCTGAACGAAACCGACGAAGAGCTTCAACGTTGGGATCTGAAACTGGGATTGAAGCGTCTGGCCGCATTTGTAACAAGTAGGTGTTGTGTAAGAGTGAAATTATGCCTGCTTTTGAATTCTGCTTGTGCGGCACATGTTGTAGTTTTGGATTCAGCAGCTGTGTATCGTGAAGGTCGTGGCTGCTTGATGATGGAATAGAAATAGAATAGATGGGGATCGAAAGGGGATGGGATAGTTGGCGCCATGGGCCAGTGTTTGAGCACCGTAGACTTTGCTTCACGGAACTTCGTCGTGGCTTATACCAAATGAATTCATCAACCCATCTGGTAATAAAATATACCACGGACAGACCAGACCTTCGCGATTCAGTACATTGATAGAGTTTCCTTGTGCCAAACCTTACCTTTATCTTACTTTTATAATGTTATGTATTATGTACTAATACCATGCTTCTTTATAGTGTGGTAGAGTGCTCGGTTTTCTGGTCGTCTTTGCACTCTGCTGTTAGTTTAGGTACCCAAAACAAGGCTCGTGCTGCCGGTGGACAAACCATAACGGAGCAGCAAACTGTGCTCGACCTTTTCAACCGTGGATTAGTGAGGGTAGGTGGCTTTGATTTCGTTTTGTGGTAATTTTAAAGCGGTGCGGCACGTGGGTTTGAAACAAGCGCGGGACACTTGCAATCTTGTGTATTACCTGCAAGACCGTGCTCCATTTTGTGCGTATAAAATTTGCTAAGAAAAATACATTGTGTTGAGCTTGGCTAGCGTACTATTAGTAAAGAAACCTCAGAAACCACGTGCAATACCTCTTGAAAGTCGGAGTTGTTTATAATAAATTTACTGCCGTTCATCAGTTCTACTGGTTCAGGTTCTTGTGGCCACTTCTGTGGTGGAGGAAGGTTTGGATGTGCAATCGTGTAACCTGATCATCAAGTATAACAACACGGGAACCACTGTGACCGAGATGCAGAGGAGAGGTAGTCCTTTAGACTTTAGACTGCTAATGTTAACAATAATTATTAGGCACACGCACAAATACAATACAAAAAGTGGAGGCAGGTGGCGCAGTGCCTAAGTCGCTCTCTCAAGGGCAGCGCAGGCATGCGCTCGTCGGTTCGGCGTTCGGCTCCTACCCCGGACAGACGAGCCTTCTCATTAGAGTACATTGCTAAATAATATCGGTTGCGGAGGAAAACGGTGGTCATTCGCTATCCAAGGACAGGAAGCGAACTAACTGAAATGAACAAACCCAGAGCAGCCCGGACCGTGTAGCGCGGGCACGAGACCGGCGCGAGTTCAGAGTTTCAGAGGCCATATTCACCAACACACAAGGAGCCCTCCCTGTGCTCACTAGCGCTCTGAATCTCTTCTCTCTTGCACTCTCTACGCACTCTTTAGCCCCTTGGGGAGACCAGGTAGGGCTCCCTGTGTATTGGTGAATACAGCCTCTGTTCTCTTGCGAAGACGGGTATATACTTAACCTTTTAATGTAATCAGGAATTCAGGCAATGTAATTTGATCCGTGTTTTGTAAAGGTGTGCTGGATAATTGCACTCCCACGTTTAGCGTGCAATAAGTAATGTTGTATTATGTGATCCATTCCAACTTTGCATAGAAAACTTGGGAATGCAGTTGAGGAAGGCACTTCGCACTTGAAGAACAACCATGACATATGGAGCGGTTAAATGTACACGTCGTAGTAATGTTGTAACTTGCTCAGGTCGTGCTCGCGCGGCTCAGTCGCGTTCGATTCTCCTCGTGGTGAGCAGTGCTGTGGAGGAGCGAGAACTCGACAACTTGATGGGCGAGAAGGTGATGAACATGTGCATCAAGAAGATTAACGACCTCAACGAGGCACAGATGACCAAACAGGTTAATCGTGACTTTTTTCGTATTATTTTGTTTAGCTGACTAATTGTAAGTCTAGAGAAAATGTGCCACCTTGAACTCTTCGTCAACTGTGTGGTAGTTTTGTTCAGGACATTTGCTCTGCTATGTCATATGCTATGTATTTTGAACACTCTTGAGTCATGGAGCACGCTCTTCATTGAAACAGAATGCACTGGGAAAGTGGGAAAGCTTGGAGGCAGTGACGAGATATCGCAGAATTGCTTCAGCGATAATTTGAGGCTGCTACTGTAACCATATCGCTAAAAATTTCCTGACAATCTGGATTTTTTACAGACAGAGAAGTTCCGTCTTGATCGTAAGAAGGAGCTGAGCCAACGTGCTGAAGAGGAACGACAGAAGAAGGTCAAATTTGCTGACAGAAGGTGGGGTTCTTATTTCGTTTTTGGGAAGCAGGATTTGATGTGATATCACGAGCCAGAATTATTCGCATACTCTTCTTCTTCTTGAGAAAAGGTGGTACAAAATTTTGTCGAATGTTAAAAACGACGGTACTTGCGGAGTTACACTAACCTCTAAGTCTCCTAATATTAGATATGCTAGCCCATTCTTAATTACTAAGTAGTCGACAAGGACCTTCCCGTTACCTTCACCCTTCTCCCTTTTGTACCAGAATTTGAGCTTTTTATAATTTAGCACACGCTATTGAATGTTGATTGGTCTGTTGCAATTACAAAAGTTTCATATTGCATAATCTCAGGTACTCCATACAATGTGCAGTCAGTGCAATGGTGATTTGTGAGGCGAGCGAACTCCGTTCGGCAAGTTTGTGGTGACATAACGACTTTGTGAAGAAGATCTTATGTTGCGCAGTTTATTTTAGGATCTGAGTGCGATTCAGTTTGTGTTTTATGCTCTTTGGGAGTTTTTTTAGTATATCCTAATTCTAATTTGTATCCAGAGTATCGATGACGTGACCCTTGTGCTGGCCATTGCCCTATGTGCCAATGCCCCAAATGGACAGAAATGTGGTCAACAGCTGGGAAATGTGATCAAGTTTGCTGATGTGTATCTGCCTCAGATGAATATTCAGAAGGTGAGCCACTGTCTTTAAAGCGGTACGGTATGTGGTTGTGGAGTTTGTCATACTCTTTGGATCGATAAGAAGCGAGCATTATATGCTATGCTATTTTGCGGTTAGAGCATAACAATATCGAGTTTGAGGGTTGTTAGAGCTATCAATGACTGAAGTCTGTGGATGACCTTTGAACAGAAATGACATCAATGTAACCAGAAATGGGCAAAAAAAATATGGAAATGGTCGATGTCTGTATTGCAACGATGTGTTCACCGGTCTATAAATCCTAATGGTTTCCGAAAATGGTTAGGCCAACCTGGAGACTTCCGCGTAATTTTACGCATCGGTAATTAATATAAGTTACTGATATGTATCCTTGCAGATTATGCTGCGCAATGAGGAAACAGGCGATTCGGGATTGACAAAGCCTACCTCGTGGTCTAAGGTGACCGAAGAGAACTTCTTCATTGATGACATTGAGGAGGAGGACTTGGTGAGGGACTTTTCTGATTGTTACTTTTTTTTTAATCAGTTTAGTGCTATATGGAATTGTGTGTTTCCGTCAACATGCCCCATAAACAGTGTGCTTCGTAAATCTTATTATATATGTTTCATAACTGTGAAGTAGTGTTAACGGAATTCGAGATGTGTATAGTCGACGTATATAATCGATACGTCTAGCCACGGGGATAGGGGATAGGTAATCACCAGCACGGTCCGAAATCCGGCGAAACCATCAATCGTACCGAGTACCGATTTACCAATGAAGTAAAATATTCATTGACAATTTATTTTCTATTTCAGAAGATTATGGCTGGCTCGATTCCGGGCGACAAGGAGGACGAACTTGTGAAGGCGACTGTCGAGTTGTATAATGAGGTAAGGCACAAGATTCTTACCATATTTTGTATTTATATTTCATTCAAATTAGCCTTTAGAGCTGTTTTTCGTGTGGTTTGTTGTATTCCCATGTATATAAGGTGGAACGCAAGTGATGGTGTACATCCTACATGTGATACGCTAGAATAACATACGCTCCGGACCCAGAAACCACGTGACAAAGCTAGATAAAGATAGATAAAGAAAGAATTTGGCGTTGAATTGTCTGTGGCTATGTCATTTGAGACAAAATACAACCCTTGTAGGCGCAACGTCTCGAGAAAGAACGAGAGGAAAAGAGAAAGAAGCAGGAGAAGTACGGAACACTGACTTTTGACGAAGACGACTGGAATAGTGAGAGGGTTTCCGACTCGGAGGTTTAAAGCGGTATTGTGCGTGGTTTCAGCGTATGTTGCACAACTGCCCCCATGGTTTGTGTGCAACTTTCTGTCTTCACGGCTTAACTTGCTTTAGTGGGTGTTATTATGTACAGTAGTGTGTACTTCTTATTTACTGTTAATGTTATTCACTTTTGATAAGTTTTGTTAAACTGTTATTGTTAGAATAATGTTGCGAGATAGGCATGTGGGTTTGATAGTTCACTTTACTACTGTTGAGGAATTCTTGCCACTTTTTTGATTCGATTATTGAAGGCTTAGGCTTTGCTTATGATAGGACACTGCATTTGTCCATTTATATGTGTAAAAATTTCCATTTTCTCCTTATCGCTTTATCTAAATTATTATGATTATAAGCATGCTCTTTTATCATGATATTTTATATTCCATATGCTTTAGAAGAAATGGGTAGCTATGTATATATGTGTAGTATTTCTGGGTGTATTTGTAGTAGTAGTAGTGCATTGTATTTAAAGTAATTGTTCCGTTTTCCGGTTTTGTTGTTTTCTAGTTGTACAGTTCTGAATCTCTCTGTTTTTAAGCAATATGCAATATAGAGCGTGCTATTTGGAGCGAGTGAAATACAGAAGCCATGTGCGAAGCTTTTTAGAATCCAGATAAAGAAAGATTAAGTGAATTATCGTCATTTTCTCATGCTTACTGTATATCATTCAGTTGATTGAATTTTGTAGGCATTTATGGATTATGTAAGCCCGTCGGGTCGCTTGATCACTTTGTATAAATGTTTATGTAATGAAATAAATGCTTTTCTTGACATGTTTAATGTATAAAGTTATAAAGGTTTATTTCTTCAAGCGTAAAAAATTAACTTTGGGAGTAGGCAACGCTTCGTATTAGCCCGGAAATGGTACGGCAACAATGCCGCCAGTTGTACACGCACAAAGAACATTCCAGTTGCAGTTGACAGTGCACCACGTACCCGCGAACAATCCTGTAGCCATCTAAATAAGGAATGTAGGAGTGAAACCATGTGGCGACTAGGTATCGCCGGTTTTCTGTGAGTAGTCTAAGTTTTTTCTTTCGTTCCCTATGCACAGTCCGCAGCTGAAGGACCATGTAAACTGTTTATTATCATGTTCTTGAACGTGGCGCCACGTATACTTACAGATGGCAAATATCTAGCAACAAGCTGGTCGAGGATAGTGCGCTTACCGCAACACAGAATCCTCTACTTTCTGAAAAATAGTATTTGTTGTAGTTGGTGTATGTTGTCGCACTATCGTCTCTGAAAGTTTACAATTGAAATTTGGTACTGATCAAGGACTCTTCATCGCCGCACACAGAAACAGTGTCCACCACAGGTGCTCAATTCCAGTTGACGCACTTTTCACTGGGGAAACACCGCGGTGTCGCCGCGCAAATTGCCGTGCGCCACCCGTGCGCTCCAATGCGCGCCCTGAAACCACCGTAGGTGAGGTGTGCCATTAGAATTCGCGCACCGCGGCGCTACAGTGACGCACTTTTGCCTCAGGCTCAGGATTATCGGGCAAATTGCAAAAACCGGCAATTCACGCATTTGTGGTGGACTGCAAAAACTTGCTTTGTGTGCGCTGACGAGCCGTAGTTTCATTTTGCCTTGCCATTCTCGTGTTATCAAAGCGTCTGCGTTATTATTGAAGATTTTTATGCAAGTACTTACTCCCATTCCAAATTAGTACAGTTGTAAAACGTGGCATAGAGAGCCGCATATTGTGAATTGTCATAGCCCCGTGAAGCATCTGAAACAAGAGTTGGACTAAAATGAAATGTCCGAAACGGAAAGACTGAAATGAAAGAAGAAAGAAAGACAGGCTTATGTCCACGAGAAAAAAAATTTCTTGGGACAACTCATTTGCGACTAGTCGGTGACTTTTTTGTGACCAAGTTTCCTCGAAAACCTGCCGACAACTTGTCACTGCATGGTCACTAGATAGTCACCAATGTCAGTTTTTTTTTTGAAAACCATACAGTGACCGGCCACCGGCTGTTTTTCTGTGGTTTGGGCAATTACTTGGGGAAGCGTACCCTTGAGCTGATTGTTCTCCTCTTCGCTATGGATTGTGACTGGTTTCATACCAAGTGTTGGACATATTTTACCGAAACAGTCGGCTGGTTTAATACTTGCACTAATACTGATGACGTGGTTGGGAACACTTTCGTCCAACTTTACACCTTTTGCTTTTCCTGTAAAAAAACATTGATTAAAGAAATACATGGTAACCTGTTTCGTATGGTACGGAAAACACGTCCTTGGCATAGCAACAAGGGCATAGCAGCATAGCAGCGTAGCATAGCATAGCATGAGTCCCGTAAGACAAGATCCGTGGCGAGAAACGCACCCGTCCGCGCATCATCAGATTTTTCACATTCTCATAAACAATGGTAGACTGTAAAGGATATTACAACAGAACTTACCAAGATTGTTTGCTAGTTCGACGACCTGTGAGTTGTCCTTGTAACGGCGGCATCTCCTGGAGACATTCTTAGTATTGAATGATCGCATTTCAAAATAGGGGTCCACTTTTGGCCGAGCACTTTTGTTGTGAAGAACACACTCGAGGTTTTCTGAAGAAATTGTGATATCCCTACTATTGACATTGATCCTTTTTTGCCGAGCCTATCCTTTTTTTACTAATAAGTCTTTTTGGAAATATTGGAAATGGCCTGGCTCATTTTGAAAGCGGTCCGGCGTTTTTGGAAATCGTCTGACTTCTGTGGAAGTCTGACAGTTTTGGAAACGATCTGGACCGTTTTGGAGAACGTCTGCCCTTTTTTTACTTCAGGTTTTTATCGAAACGGGCTGTGGCTCTTTTGTTACCCACCGTCAAAGTAGAATCCGTAACAGAATGTCCTTGTGTATGCCTGGAGAGCGCATTTCATGGAACAGTTATACCGCTGGATTTCACCGCTTTCCACGTTTTTGGCACGAAGACTTCTATTGATACGGTAGAATGTGACGTGTACTGTAGTTATCGGGTCCGATAGGCAACACTGGAAGCAACATGAATTGGTGGAACTTATAAGGCTGGACTGGATGGACTATGGTAAATCTTCAATGTGAAACTTCGGACAGTTGACGTACAAAGAAGGATTAGGCTTAGGTTTTTTGCGCAGCCTAAGCATTGACGGTGCTCGCAAAAAAGGTGCGTGACAGCGCTGGCAACTGCGCGAACTTACATCGTTGTAGAAGCCTGCCCACCCGTATGCTTGCTACTACGCAAAGCAAAGACACTGCTCTTTGCATGGAGGGAGTCGCGGGGCCATAGTTTTCCTAATTGGGATCATAGTTTACATTATTGTTAACCAATGCATTATCGTAGTAGTACCCACTCCTTCTCTGCGGACACACGCATGTGTATGAGATCTTACCTCTTGAACTATGAAAAGAAGTAGAATATATAAGTTTTGTTTCATTTGCAGTGGCGAACGTTTCTTGGAAAGTTGGTGGAAAAGGAAGTAAATGTGGGCATTAGTTGCCATCTGGCTGCTTTTTGAAGATTTGTGCGCTTTGAGCTTATATGATTGTTATTGAAATTGAAATTTTGTGACGCTCGTTACCAAGCGGTTTTCTGCCTGTCATTATTGATATAAACGGAGGGTTTGAGCTGAGCTGGGCTTAAACATAAAGGGATTCAGTAGGAGTAAAGAAGCGCACATTGCTGTTTTGAAGGTTTTGCTATTGCTATTCTGAACAATAGAGAAGGAGGTGCCGGATGAATATTAGCGAGGTTTGCGACAATATAACAACGGAACGTCTTGAACGAGAACAGCGTTTTCAAAAATGTATGTGAATTGCTAATTTTGGATGCACACTTGGATACATATATGTTACATAAATTTGGATACATGTACGTTTTTGTAGGTTTATATGTTAACATACACATATACAAAACCTAGTAGAAACACATTCTTTGGGTGGGTGTCCACAATCTTATGAAACGCACTGTATGTTTACGAAGTCAGGCTGAACACCGTAATCCGCTTAGGTAACAATGTATGGTGAATTGCGCACCATTTATTTCTTTGGTGCTTCGATATGCAACTTCTGAAAATTTGTGAGAGACGAGTAAATTTGAGTTGAACTTCCATATGTTTGTGTCCATATGATTTGTCTTCTGGAACTCGTCGACTATTGCTCAGGAGGTCAGGACCTCTGTGGAACAGAGGCCCTATTCATCAACACAGAGGGAACCCTCCCTGGGCTCACGAGCGCTCTGAATCCCTTCTGCTATCGCACTCTTTAGCTCCATGGGGAGCCCTGGGAGGGCTCCCTGTGTGTTGGTGAATACGGCCTCAGGTCATACGCAAAAAAAAAACTGAATGCTCTATTGTGCCCCCTCGAATAAAGGTGCACGCTCTTGATGCGTAAAATATTTATTTACTTATCTTTCGATGCAGGAAGTATGAACTTCTTTAGATGATTCATATCCAAGTGTGTAACAGTTTTGGTGTAATTTTGCAAATTTCATATTACTCAGCAACCCTGAACCCCTGATTATTTACTTGAAATCTGTATTAGACGAACACTTCCGGGGCATGGGAAATACGTGAAACGGCTAGAGAGTGTGACACTTATGGAGTGTGAGGGCAGAGAGGGGAACCTGCAAACCTGGAGAGAGTGTATTTAATGTGGAGGAGGTAGTATGGTGTAGATAGATGATTTGAGACTGCAGGCCTGGAGAGCCGATAAGCAAAGTAGAGGCGACATCACTCTGTATGTGGAGAGTGGGAGACTGAATGACTGAAAGATGCTGATGAGACAGGTGTATCGATAGTGGAGGGTGTGAGACTGCAGAACTGAAGAGAGTGTTGAAGAGATACTGTAAAGGAGTCAGTGGAGGGTGTGAGACCGAACGCCGTAAAGCTGCTGGTGAGGTAGTGTGTCGTAGTGGATGTTGTGAGATTGCAGGTCTGAATAGAGTTGCTATAGGCGGAGGCTGTGAGACCGCAGACCTGAAGAGAGTGGTGAGGAGATTGTATGACATAGGTAGAGAGTGAGACTGCAGACCTCTGTTGAAATAGTATGGTGCGGGAGGAGCGAGTGAGACCGCAGACCTGAAAAGAGTGTTGAGCAGATACCATAAAGTCAGCGAAGGGTGCGAGACTGCAGTCCTGGGAGTGTTTTGGAGATAGAGCAGGGCATAGAGAGAGTGAGTGAGACTGCAGACCTTCCCGTCATGTAATCGACGCCGTCCAGTCCTTCGGTTCCGCTCTGGTGCACGTTCTTACGCGGACAAAGCGGAAGCGGAGCACAAATCTTTACTCTTCCCGGGACAGATTGATTTTAATCATTGCATCATCAGCCCCGTAAATTACATTTTGATTTTGACGCGGTATTGTGCGTGGTTTGTGGTGTTTCTATACACTGGGCAATGTATTTCCACATGTTATATACAAATATATGCGCTCTTCTCTTTCTGTCATTTTCGATGCGGCATGTACAACGATTTGCATGGAATACATGGGACTGCTGTACTAAGTAGTACTGTATCTTGGCATTTTTCGTAATTATCTAATGACAAACATGTCTAATGTCTAATGACAAACCTGCACCTATCACAACAGCATCCGTTCGTTCTTTGAAAAATTACTTTCGTCAAATTGATTTCCAAATAGGAAAAACTCTAGAAAAGAGATGATATCCTTAATTTAGAGACACAATCCAATTGAGATATAAAAAGTGATTGGAAATATTTCTTCCCTAACTTTAATTAGATAAAAGATAAAAGACGTTCGCATTCTTTCATTTAAAGTTTATATGTAGTCAGTTAGTACAAGAATGGACCATCGATTTTTTTTCCCACTATCAGTATGTACTTTGTTTACTAATTGTACGTACATAACATATGACCGTCTGTTCTACATAATTGCTGAAATTATATCGTTGTACTATATATGAATTATGTCGATTTTGTTAAATTACTGTAACCGAAAATATCCGTATTGTTATGTATGCACACAGCGCTCATGACATTGTTCTCTGTATATGAAGATTATCATATCGACACTGTTTTCTGATTTGGTATTTACTTGTGTAACACAAGGAATAAAATGCATGGCTAAAAAATATGGAAAAAAAATGTATTTTATGCTTTTTTATAGTTTTTTTTTCTAGAAAAATTCCTTGTTTCGTTCAAAAAACGCATTTCGCCTGTGCCTGTCTTCGCCAGACTCGCGCTTGTTTTTCGCGAGAGCACTGTCAAGGAGCACCCATTTGCGAAAACCTATAGCGAAGATATGGCGAAGTCGTCGCACACCACTTTCTCTGGTTCTGCATAGATTCTCGCATTTTCGTATATGCATTATTCGCGCCTACCTTTCGCCGCGCCCCAGGGTTTCGCCGCGCAACCACCAAGATTTCGTCAGTGTGCATAGCATAGTGCATACTGTAGCCAGATAATCACTAATAAATTAGTGCATCATTGATAGTCAGACAATCACTAATTAATTAGTGCGTCATTGACATTGAAAGACATCAAAGTTCAGTTTGTTTCCTCTTTGGGGAACTATATATATATATATGTCATTGTCATTGATGACGTGTGTTCTTCACACCAAGAAAACTCCTCGACTATTTTGTAATGTTTATTTTCATTTCAAGAAACCAAGACATTACTGATACTATATTTTTATTTTATCTTATCAATATTTATTAAGACATCTCCATATAAATATGTACAAATTCGGCAATATCGACAGTTTCCCTTTTACACTATTCTACGATGTATGTAGTTTCAGTCAAACAGCACAAAATACAAGGTTATATTTACTGAAATGTTGGTCAAACTTTCAAAAATTCACTATTCTATGAGAATGTTTGCATGGCAAACACAAATATTCCTAAACCTAAAGTCTGGTACTTTGCTGTCATTGATTACAACCTTCAATTATGCCTCAGCAGCATTCGTTGAGCATTCGCTAGAACGTCGTCTTCACGGCACATGTCACCTGAAACCTGAAACTGCGACTGACGGCTCGCGGCTCGCGGCGAAAAACACCAGCGCCAAATATTCGCCAGACTCTCGCAAGGTTCTCGCGAGCGCCAGTCTTTGTGCTCATGCATCTTCCTACAGTTGCGCGCCAAACTTTCGCGCCAGGTTTTCGCTGTGCACCATCCGAATTTCATAATGTCTCGTCGTGATAGTGGCTTTCCTTTTTGTAAAGTATCTCCTCCATATCCGATAAGATGGTGAATTAAAATTCACAGTGACGAATATTAATGTTTTCTTCCTTTTTGGAATACAAATACCATGTCTGATCCAAAGTCAGATGAATAAATAGTTAACATTCGTTCAACTGTTCTACAGTCATTTCTCTCGTGCAATAGTAGTAATCAATTCTGCATTAGGCAAAGATATCAATGTTGTAATGTTAGTTTCTGTATATGTTTTGTATATTTTGGGTATGCACTCGTTTATATGTGTTGCTTGTTCGATGTACGAACGAATTGAGCCAACCAGTTTATAAACCTCACATGTACACTGGGAAGAAGCTCTCTGTATGCACACATTTGTATTGTGGAAACGTGTATTTACTACATGTTAGTATAAAAAAGGCATGTATTTCCAGTATTAGTATTTTTGTACAGTGGGATAGTTTACAATTAGTTATAACAAAAACGTGAATAAAAGTCAAATTATGGCTCGATCAAAGTTGCCTGTTTTTCATTTCTCTCCTCTTGATGCATTCTGTAAGATTTCCTTGTTTCTACGGTATTTAATGTTTAATGGATGCAGATATAAGTGAGATTTTTTTATTAAATAAAACATGAATTATGGTCCACAACCAAAGGTTAAAAACCTCTATAACTACCGTAGTCGTTATGAAATGAATACACCTTTAACTATTTTTCTGATTTTTTGAAATTTTGTTTACGTTTTTCGTTCTCTATTTTTATGTTTCTTTAATGTAATAATGCTTAATTTTTGTATAGAAACTGATGTATTGTCAGGAGACACTAGCGAACTGTACCTGTGAAACAGTTATGACAATGGGGCGTTCTTGTAATAACCTTACCTATATAACCCACCGATTTAAAAATCAGCGTCGCTTTGTTTTGAACCGAATTTCTGTTGTTTTTCTGTGATGAATAGGCTTCTCATGTTAGTTTGATGAAGTATTTAGGATTGTTGCGATCCAACACAAGAGCTTTATACTTCAAAGCAGAGTAAACAATTTCATTCTAAACACGATTACTGCTTTGCATCTCTTCATGTTCTTCATTGCTATGTCGTCTTTGTTATTTTGCTGCTATTGCGTTTAATATTTATATATTTATTGTATCTGTTTTAGCTATCCCGTTGATGGGAAGCTGTTTGTGCAAAGGGAAGAGACGTCGCTCCCGTGAGGCAGAAGACAACGGCAGCGACGGGAACAATTCATCCTCTTTGGGGTGAGGCATCTTACTACGAGTTTATATCTAATTCCCAACTAACCACAGACTGTTGTGATGCACTTCAAGTCTGTGCGTGCCCATAGCCGACGTAGTCTCCTTGTGGTCGTACTTTCACTTTAAAGCAGTATAACGGCCTATTTTTGAAACGTATGCCGGGCTCTGTATTCCATAAGAGGTATGCAAACAGATGCAATATTCTGCGCTTGTATTTATTTGCATACAACATATGGAAATGCAGTTGTCGAACGTTTGTTTAAAAAAACTGGCTGTTATATCGCTTTATTTATTTCTGGCTGGCAAGAAGCATCTTTCTTGTGACTCTAAGCTATATTTTCCCCCTGAATGTAGTTGGATTCCCAGTAGCAGATTGATGTTAAACAGTCACCGCAAACAATTATTGTTCTCAGCACTAATTGTAAGGTAACTAAGGTTATGTGTGGTAGACGGACGCCGACGCCATTCCGGCCCTTCACTAACATTGAATGATTGAATCGGTTTAATTGATCCCTTCTTTAGTGGGTTTTTATGTAATTATGGGTTGTAGGTTGTACAATTAATAATTAGTTCTTTTTTTTTCCTTTTAATTTTACGCCTATTTCTTTTTTGTTCAGCGAAGGAAATAGCCGTGGAAGACGGCAGAATCGCAGAAGTCGACGTCAATCACGTGAGTTTTTATTTCATTTCATTAGTTACATGTACAATCATATACTGAAATGCAACATGCATTCAATATCTGTCTATGTTTGTAAGTCGTTTCTAATTTTTGAATTTAACATTCAATGTTACTGTATCCTATTTGATTAAGCTTTGTGGTAGGGGGAGGGGGGGGGGGTCTAAAAAGATAACGTGTGTCCTGTTATATGTGAGTTTCTGGATTCTTTGAAAACAAATGGGGGCTTTTAAAGGTGGAACGTCTCGCGATGACGTGCCATATTTACCCAGCAGATTTGACGGTCAGTTTACTAAATTTTAGTTTTGGAAGTTATCCTCTGTTGTGCTTGTGAAGGTGATCGTGGCTGTTCTCGTGGCATGAGATTTTTTTATTTTCTGTTGTTGATGCTTCCATAATTTTGTTATATTTTATCTCACATTCCGTTGTTTTAGAGAGCACGTCTTTTATAAGGTCTTATTTTCCTTTGGAGCACAATCTCTATGAGTTGATTTCAAGTTTTAAGCATAGTTTTAGGTGAACCGACTTTTTAATATAATTAATGATAAAACAACATATATTCCACAATTTCCTTGTGTATAAAAATTGACATTAAGTGTGTGCGTAGTTTATTATTTTAAACTTTTAGTAAGTATTGCTTTTCTTTATCAGTGCCCAGTTTCATACTTTCATCTATTATTGGAGTTTTTTTGTCGTATTCCTATTACTTTATGCAAATCTCTATCAGTTCATAGCACACGATGAATGTAGCCCATCCTATCCTGGATCACTCACTGGCATACGCACAACACGGCGTGTTTTTCCCTCTCAATCAGTATCAAAAGTTTCATAATCTGTTTTATATGCGCATTTTATATTTGAAAATTCCGGGATTTCCCGTGTTCTTTATACTGTCCGAGCGTGTTGGCACACGTGACTGTGAGGCTCTGAGGGGAAATGATATTTAGTTTCAGTTTCAGTTGAGTTTTCATTGTTAACTCGTGGATTTTTGGCTTGAAGCTCGAATGAAACGTAACTAGGTTATAGTTCCTAAAATCATTATATGTATATGTCATATCTACATGTTTCATCCGCATGCCTTATGTTCTTAACTTTACATCCGTTCGATAAGTCGATAAGGTCCAGTCTACAAGTAGCTTTAGTCGGAACGATAGTTTAAAAATGATGTTTGTTCCGCAATTTAGTTTGAGTTGGATTTTGGATTTTAACTTTCTTCCTTTTGAGACTAGTTTTGTTATCCTTTTACTTTAGATGTGCTTTCAAACTTACAACATAATACATTTAATTGATTTAATGTATCTAATAGCACCATTGGTATAAGTCATGATGTTTGTTTATTCGGGGTTCGCTGAGTTTCTAAACAGTGTTTTTTTCCTGTCTCTATTTCTCTATATTCGTGCCATTCTCTGATCATGCTACTCTGATTATGAATATCACCTCTCCAGAACTGTCATGTTCTCATGTGTAATACCACCGCAAGCACCTCATGGAATATTCGCAGTGCATCGTAGTCGCAGAAGAGGTAAGGGATGTAATGTGAAATACCGGCCGGTTTGTGAAACGCATCGTGGACATCTGATTTCCTACGTATTTATGATAATATGCTCGAAGCTCGATTTTTTATATTCAATTTATGTATGTTCATTTGGCTGCATATGAATGCAACCAAATGCATATGAATGCATAGGCTGCATATGAATGCTTACTCGATGCGTTCAAAAAACCGGCCGGGCCGGTATTTCGCTTAAAGTTACCTTTTTTTATTCTTTGCTTGGTATAAATAGATAGCGTGGAAAATAATTGGATGCTTAACAACCACTTTTGATAGAGGTGTGGATCGACGGTTGCTGACGATCCTAACAAAAACAGACTGAAGGACGTTTTTATTGATTATTGCTAACTGGGCACCTGAGGGCATATTCACCACTCCGATTACCTCCGGGGACTATTCCCTGGGTACAGAAAATAACATTCTAATGTTAAATACGCAGAGAAAAAGAAGCCAAATTCCCCATGGGGAATTGAGGGGTGGATATGGCTTCTGGTCACCAACGATCGTCGATCTTCCATTCTGAAGCGAATATGATAAAATTAATGGGCGCAAAGGGCGCTTTCTTCTTGTTGCAAACAGAAAGAAGTAATTTGATACCTCGTGTGCAATTTAATTCTCTGTTGAATTTGTTTACTAAACGGAACACTGGTGATTACGTGGTCACTTCAATTCAACCTCAGTTTCAATTTTCATTCACTTCTTGGTTGTTGTCGTTGGAAGAATGATGAAAACATTCTGGCTTCTGGGGTGTGGCAGGGATTGTCCTCGATGGCGTATCTATAGTGCCTGTCTGTCTGTTATCCTGAGGCTAAGTCTATGTGGCTGATTTTCGCAAGTTCGTCTCTGATGTGCTTAGTTTCCTGTTTCATAACTGTTTTTACTACCTGGGGGTGGAGGGGCGAATATGTAATTCTGCTAGTCATCTCGGGTGCTTACCGAAACATTTGCTGTTTTTTTTGCAATTGCTGATTCTCCGTGACTTACCTTTTACCTTTAAAGTAATTTTGGTTCCTATGAACGTAGCCAAGAGTGAATGTAATCAGCTGGATAGTTGCTGGTTGTATTGCATTGTATATCACAGTCACGATGTTTACCAACAGTTCACTTCGCCTGCTCACTAGTTGGAATCCTCGGCGGGTTTAATGTTGTTGTGATCTTTATTAATGTCTCCGACGCTCTGACGGCTACCATAAATCTTTGTCTATCAAGTCTGCGTCTGCAGCTATGTGGCTCGGTGACTCTTGTTCACGGTTACATTCAAGTCCGTACTCTGGTAACTGCATCATTTTTCATTCGTCTCTTTATAGTCTTTATCCGCCTCTCTTCTCTTTCTCTCTCTCTTCTCTCTCTCTCTCTCTCTCTTGCTCTTTCTCTCTCTCCCTCTCTCTCTCTCTCTCTCTGATTTTTTTTGTCTCGGCAAATTGTGATAGGAGGTATTGAGAAACTCTAACTCGGACATCAGCACTATTTTATGGAGATATGTAAAACTGTAAAGATAGAGTAGGTACGTAATTAGGAAAGAGAGATAGAAGTTAGAAAAATGTCGCGAGAGATAGAAGTAGAAAAATGTCGCATGGTATAGCTGGTATGCGTGGCTCTTGCGGAGTCGGAGTTCATCAAAGTTGGAAGTATTCTCAAGAAAACTTTTCTTTTATGGGACTTGTTCATTGTTTACTCTGTTCTCGGATGTTGCACCCGTGTACGTCCGACTGTAGGACGCTTAACCTTCGGTAAAGCGAAATACCGGCCGTTTTTTGAAATTCGTCGAGTACACCAGATTCTTACGCAGCATATGCAAATGCCCATATATTAGAATAAAAAATCGAGCTAAATTCGAGTAAATTAGCATAAATACTTAAGAATTCAGTTGTCCACGATGCGTTTCAAAAACCGGCCGGTATTTCGCTTTAACCTTCGTTGTTTATGTTTTTGCGTTTAGATTAGATCTAGATTGACTTTGATTAGACTTGTTCACTTGGCTCTCAGTTTGTTTTCTTTTGGTGCCTAATGAGAATGGTATTTTATCCCTTAGTGTGATTTTGTTTTATCATTTCTTGGAGCAACGATCATTAGTAAAGTGAGAGAGGGTGGACTTTGTTTCCGCTGTGCGAATGTTTCATGTTTTTTTGGGGAGCAGCTGAGCTGAGTCTGCTATGCGATAAGCAATAATCGATCTCTCGAAGCGGGGTCAGTCAGTGTGTGTGTGTGTCTCCGTCTCCCTGATGTTCTTATTAGTTCTGTTGAACATTGAACTCTTTTCTATGTATTATTGACTTTATTGGGTATTCTGCCGCGCCGCTGTGGTATACACACAACAACGTCTTTTTTTTCGTCAGTGGCTTGTTTGGGAAAAGCATGCCCTTTGTAGATCATGTATTACTTTACCGTTGGGGTACCATATTGATTGATGAACGTTTTGTTCTAGTGGGTTTACTGTTTTGGGTTGTTTTCTTATTTCTTTTCTTTCATTATCTTCACTCTGTATTTGTATTAGTTTGTTTAAAGGGAAAGGTGAGTCACCGATATGAAAGTGTTGGTGTGTTAGAGATAGAGAGTGACGAGTGGCATTGACTCTTGTTTATAATATCACGTGGCGCCACGGTGTTAAATGGGTCTGGCTCGAGCACGCTGTTTCCTAAAAATTCACTCGATTATTTTGTGCACAACCCCTTCCGTTAGATTACCGTCTTTTTCTGTAGAGTTTGTTGAATAATTAAAAATTGAATTGATGTTGGTCGAAAAGCTATTCGATTGTTCAGGGTTGTTTGGTTAGGCTGGATTGTAGAATTAGGGGTTTAGTCTGGCTCAGTCTCAGTGGCTGTTTTGGGAAAACATAATCTCTAGTCGTACTTACTTTCTTATCTGTCGGATTCTTTGGTAGTAAGATTGTACGGTGGACTAGAGTCGAGTGTGAGCACCTGGAATCCTGGAACTTTTATGTTATTACCTTGGGAATAATTGTTTTGTTTTTTAGTTTCGGCGTTTCATTAGACTATAAGAGTTACGACCTCTTTTGTTACGTGCACATGGACCCTCGTTTCTCCGTTAGTAGTATGCCGGTGTCGTTAGTCGTTAGTCGTTATGTGATCACACCAACATATTGGGGTTTTATTTCATGAGTTAGTGAGTTCATTGTTCCTAATAACTTGGTTAGATAGGAATGCTGTACGTTGTCAATCGAACCAATAAACAAACAATATAATTACGTTAAACTTTTTTTTCGAATGTGATGTTTATGTGTGGCAGGGACGGGGTCGACCGGACTCTTATTTGATAATTGATAGCGACAAAAAATGTGTCGCTTTGACTTTTCAGTCATGCGCTTGCGCTCTCCCGCCATTTTTCCTTACACATTTTTAATCGTTCCTCCTTCCTTCCATCCTTGCTTCTTTTGATAGACAGCACGTGGGTTATGTGTGTGTGTGTTTGGCGCGGCGGCATGTGGTTTCTCTATTCCTCTTATTTTGCTATTTGTTGTCACACGTTGTGTCGTTGTGTTATCAGTTATCAATTGGTGTACCCGAAAGTTCTCTCGTTAGTTATTAAAATTTGGCTTAAACGGAGAGAAATAGGCGGGTTTATGTCCACTGTGCCAATCATTTTGGCGGTTTTTTTCTGAAATGACCGGTCCGCAGCTTAACTTTTCCGTATTATCAGGAAAGGAAGAAAAAAAACGAAGTGGGAAATGGGTCCACCTGATAGGGGTATTTAAGTAGTTTGAGATTGGGAAAAGAGCAAAGTTTGTGGTGGAGATTGGGTGAAAAGGACAGAAAATTGTCTTTTTTTTCGTGGGTTTAGATGGATTTAAAGCGAAATACCAGCCGGTTTTTGAAACGCATCTCAAATATCTGCAGTCTTATGCAGTTCTGCTAAGCGGGGTGCGGGGTCTGTTTTTTATTCTAATTTATGCTCATTTGCATAGGATGCATAAGAAACAGGACTACTCGATGCGTTTCAAAAACCTGCCGGTATTTCGCTTTAAAAACCGGCCGTTATTTCGTATCTGTTTATCTCAAGATATCCGGTCTATTCTTCTTCTTCAGCTGGTAGTTGGTTTGTTGGTTATGCCATATTCTTCAGTGCTTTGATAGCTGGCTTATTGGATCCGTCCCTTTTTGTTTGCTCAACTTTTGTTATTACTTGAAATTTGACAGAATTCACATTTCTTTATCTATAATCTATATTTTTTGGTTGCTTGCTTGCATTCACGTTCTTATTTTTATAAGTCTTTATTATCTTTTGTCTTTATCAACAATTTTTGTTATTTGTAGTGTACTGAATACTGTATTCATCATCGGCCTACTGTATTCCCTAATTTCTTCCCGGCCATCCATATCCAATGGAGTTCCCATTCGAACTGCCCGAGTTTCCGGAGTTCCGGGTGCCCCCACTACCTTCGTTTGAGTTCCCACAACTTCACCTCCCACGGTTCCCCCAAATGCCCCAAATGCCCCAGCTACCCACTATACCCGAGGAGATTGACCTCTGGAGCATGGTGTCACTCCCTCCCCAGGCTACCCAGGCCTTGATGAGAAGAGCCGCCCAGTGCAGGGACCTCTTGCCCATGGTGCAATTGCAATTGCCCACCCCGATATCGGAATTCTCACTGAATATCTATGATATACTCGCTTATTATTATGACTCGGACTATGAGGATGAAGATGAGGAAGAGTTGGGTGAGTTTTTGTGTTTGTTTTGTGTTTCGTGGATTGGTTTTTAAAGCGAAATACCGGCCGGTTTTTGAAACGCATCGTGGGCATCCGAGTTCTTACGTATTTATGCTAGTTTACTCGAATATTTAGCTCGATTTTTTTTATAATTTATATTTATGTTCGTTTGCGTAAGCTGCATACAAATGGAAATGAAAGTGTTCACGATGCGTTTCAAAAACCGGCCGCTGTTTCGCTTTAAATGGTGTGATAGTTGGGTTTGAGCAGATTGTGGAGCTCAATTTTGTGTATAATAACATAATATGTGGAATTTTGGGAACGCAGTTGTCTGGTAAATGTTTCAAATCACGTTCACGTGCTACAACTTATCAGTGAATAGTGGGTAAATGTTTACGCTTCAAGCACGTGCCACTATTGTATTAAAGCGAAATACCGGCCGGTTCTTGAATCTTGAAACACATAGAATACATCAGCGTCCAGCACTCTTATGCAGCTTATGCAAATGAACATAAATTAGAATAAAAAATCGAGTTAAATTCGCGCAACTTTGCATAAATACGTAATAATTCAGCTGTCCGCGATGCGTTTCAAAAACCGGCCGGTACTTCGCTTTAAGCGATGATTCAGTGTTCACTTTCGGACTTGTTCCGTAGAGTTCCTGAGGCCTTGTTCCCTCACTCCCTCTTTTCTTTTTCGTTGAAATTTACGGATCGCATTTATGCATGGCCGCCCATGTCCCTTAGTATAGTATTTTTCTTTTTTAGTCTTTTTTACCTGTGCTCCGGGTGAACTCGCCGCACTTTGAAGGCGAGCAATTTGTCCAAATTATTCCCTTTGCTTGCGTATTCTCTCACTTTCTTTCTTGGTGGTCATTCTTGTATGTATATCGTTGGCTAGTGTGGTTCACTTCTCTCCTTTTATTACTAGGGCCCCTTGTGGTTAAAATGGAAATCCCGCCCCTTTGTACTGGGCCATGTCCTAGTTGGCCTCTACTGATATCTTAGGGCCCTGGACCAAGGACCAAGAATTTTGGTATTCTCTGGTCCTTTTGGTGTCTGTCTGTGGCTAAGATAGGGTGGTGATAGTACTAATACTATATTATGCCCCTTCCAATTCTAACCTCTGATCTTACTCTCTTTGGTTTGTATGAAGTGCTTGGATATGGTAACAACTATACGTATTCGTATAATGGATCGGTTGGACGGAGGCGAAGCGCTAGGATTGGTAAGTTCATGGTTTTAAACCAATTTTGATTCCACTTTACTATTTACATTTACTACAAAGTTTTTTTTTGTTATTTCGTTATTTTGATCTCGATGAGCTTGAACGTTATTGTTACCTGTCATTTGGTATTTGTGATGGACTGGTAAGTTTTTTGCTCGGTTTTATGGTGCCTACACTTAGTGATTTTTGTTGTTTAGTTGTTTTTGTTGAAGATCTAATTGTAAGAGCTTGTGTATCACAGTATCACTCACATATTGTTTTTATTCTGGGTTTTCATTCATTTTTTTAAATTTTGAACTAGGGAAGCTTCCTTATATGGGTGTTCCGGTGTTGTGATGAACTGTAGTATTAAGAAATTTAGCCCGTGCCCGTTTCTTTTTTGCTATGAGTTGACAATGGATGTCATTGGTTTTTTAGTTAGGGGGCCTGGTGGTCCAGTGGCAGCGCGTTCGTCTCTAACGCAATCGACCCGAGTTCGATTCCGGCCCGTGACACCTTTGAAACCACCACCAGGCGAGGGAATCATGGGCGATCCCTCCTGGCCCTAGCCCGAGGACGTCGAGCAATTTGTCATCTGGAACTCGTCGCCTACTGCTCAGGACCTCTGCGGAACATGTCATAAGCAAACCTTGAAACTGTACTTTGAACTCCCTTGAATAAAGGTGCACGCTCTTGAAGAGTAAAACAAAAAAAAAAATTTTACTCATCTTCAATCCTCTAGGACTCTCGGTTTCACGTTTCGAAATAATTTCTGCTCTCCGAAAGTTTCTTTTTAGCCTTATTTGGAGAGAAGCTCTGCAATCTGATAAGACTTTTTAACTTCCGATGCACTGTATTTTCAACGAAATTGTGTTTCGGTTAAAGGGATGGGTTCACTACAAAATCACCTTGTTTTTATGCTTTACTTTGATGGTACAAATGAAAACTTAAACAAAGAGCATAAAAAATATTCCTTGAATTATTCCCTAGTGCAGATATTAGGTAAAAAAGGTGAGTATTGATTTTTTTCCGATAAAGTTGTACTGCAAGATAAACTAAGGAAGCTAAGATATATGGCTGAAACACACTGTTTTTTCATTGTTTTATGTGAAATAAACGATGAAGACTACAGTTTATTTTGCTCAAAACAGTGTGTTTCAGCCATATCACTTAGCTTCCTTAGTTTATCTTGCAGTACAACTTTATCGGAAAAAGATCAATACTCATCTTTTTTTACCTAATATCTTCCCTAGGGAATAATTCAAGGAATATTTTTTATGGTCTTTGTTTAAGTTTTCCTTTGTACAATCAAAGTAAAGCATAAAACCAAGGTGATTTTGTAGTGAACCCATCCCTTTAATTTACTCATTTAATCACCCAGACATTGTGATGATGACATGGAAGCTTTAGCGTATTGTAAATTCAGATAACCTACGATTTTAAGTCTATTTTCATTATTATTTGGTGATTTCCTTTTGTAAGTCCGGTGACGGGGGAAATATGGGGGCATGGGGAATTTAGTAGGAATTATAATTTAGTAAGCGGATTATTTTTTATGTATGGTGTGTAGTATAAGGGATCTGGTGTGCCGAATCAGCCGTAGCCGTCTCATGGTCTCACAATAATATTCAGATTAAGTGGATCATAGGGAACCTGATTAAGTACTGCAAATGTTGAACACTGTTTTAGTTTAAGCTGTGAAACATGGTGCTTAGCACTGATGCGTAAGATGTGGTTTAACTCTTACAATTAGTGAGTAGTATTAGATTTAAGGGTTTATATTTCAAGATATTAGATATACTATGATAATGTTTTCAGCCGACCTCTCCTTATCTACAGCCAATGTTGGTAATGATGTGAAGGAATTGATCAAGCAAACGCTGACCGTGATACGATCACTAGTTAACAAGTAAGTTGCATTTAGGCTATTGATGTGGCCACTTTTAAGTGTGGCCAGTACATTGTATGTTGGAACTGTGTCCTTTATTTTCATACCTATTTAGGGCATATGTTTTTTTTGTTTTATGTTTTTTCTAGTCTCTCTTTCTTTTGTGTGCTGTACACTTTTTGTATTTATGAATTGCTCTGACTTGAGTATTTTGAATATCTAGTTTATAAATATCCGGATTTGTATGCCGTATTCTTTATATTTGGTGTTACTGTACCTACCCGTTTGTTTTCCAATTTCCATAGATCCAGATCCGCGCAACTTTAATTGCGTGGTTTCGTTTTTTCTATATTCCTTGTTTGTCATTGTTTTATTGTTTATTAAATGACGAAACTGGGTATTCGTATCGTAAGATTAGTTTGGGTCAGTTTGGGAATTGTGATCAGACATTATACCGTACCTTTTGTTTATTATTTTCCGTATAATTTTTAGTCCTGGTCCCAGGCCAGCCAGGGCTGTTTTATTTTTCTAATATTCCTTGTGGGTCATTGTTTATTCAGAATTCAATTCCTAGTCCCTTGTTTACTGGTCACTCTGGGCCTATTGTGGTCAAAAGTCGGACATTGTTATTGTTTTTCGCTTTCCGCACCGGGCCCTAATTATAACGCTTTAATGGATTGTAGTGGAAAAATAGATGGCAAGTAGTTGGCCAATGAACAGTATATTGGGAATTGAGAGAAAATGGGGTAAAGGTAAAGCTAAGCTAGGTAAACTAGGTTCTAAAAAGATTAGATCATTATATGCAAGTAATAGTGTGAATTTTTATATAAAAAAATGTAATCGCAAGGCTAACTTAACTCATGTCTGGTACCGGTACTTAAACAAAAATAAGAAGCATTTACGTTAATAACTAACTACAGTATATTCCATACATTTCTAATGTGGCAGTGTGACAGATTAGTTTATAGGCGATGGGTTCAGTTGGTATTAATATTAATTTTTTTAGATAATTGGTTCAGCTGGTGTAGGGGGAACGGTGATTCACTTAAATAATTTTTAAAGGTCTAGATCTCCTTTTGGGGGCCCTCTTAGAGGCCCCTCTTTTACGTTTCACTTTTGCACTTTGTTGTCCCATGTGATGTCTTCTTGCCTTTTTTTTTTGGATTCATAGATTATGTGGGGAACGGGAAGTTGGGTGGACCAACTGAACCCATTGTCTATGAGTATGAGTATGAGCCTGCGACGTTAGACTTGTATGGAATAAGGAAGGGTTGTACTGTAAGTAGTTATTCACGCTAATGTGCCTTTGTTCGCGTGAACACTGTAAGTAATACGATGAAACGAAGTGGATTTTTCTGTCATTGAGTGTGCAATTGAGTAAGCATCATTCTATAGATGATGGTATATGGTATTTAATGCGACACGTTAACATTAAACATTAAACATTTATTAGCATAAGCACACACCACACCCATATGGGTGGAAATCAATAGAAGTGCCAATAAACTGCAAATAATAATGAGAAGTAAAGTACAAATTAATAAAATGACGGTGTATAATTTTGCGAATTTATGACACGTTGAGCGACGTTGACGTTGCACTCGAAATTCTAACCGAAAACCAACCGGACATGGACATTACTAGGGATTACTTGTTTCACTAATTGTGCCTGACTCATTTCAGTGATCAAGAACCTCCGTCGTCTTTATTAAAACTGAACATGATCGCGGACAAGGAGAAGGGATGGTTATTGGTGGGTTTATAGTTTCTTATTTGAATGTGTGTCCGTTTAGATATTTTATACGGTACCCGTCGTTCTACTTAATTATATTTCATTTGGATTAATCAGGAGTTCCCGCCTTCATGTTTCTTTGCTGCACTTTTGTGACCTAGTTAGATTATGGTTTGATAAGGATGAGTGGATGCGGTTATTTTCGCGGATGTCTTAGGATTATATATTGTATTCCACTTCCGATCCCTGTGGTGAAGAATATCTTGCTATCAGGCGTCATTGAAACGTGGACAATTTTATAACATCAAATGTCAACTGAAATTGAGGATTTTTTAGTTTCGTTGTGTCCTACCTAACCTTTGTCAGTGTGAGCTTTAACTTTGTGAACCAGTAACAAAGTATTTCTTATCTTCAAATCAATAAAATATTGTTAAAGCGGTATAGCGGCCGGTTTTGAAACGTAATTTGGACTTGGACCTTTGTATTCCCACGTGGTGTACTCAGATAACTGCGCACTTTTTATGTCTAATTTTATTCATTTGCGGCATAGGTTTCAAAAACCGGCAGTCATATCGCTTTAAGCATTTTATTATTGAAGGTGGTGAAATGTTTGGTGGAAGCCGTCCCGGACGACGATCCTCTTGGACCCGCCGTGATCACATTGTTCCTCGACGAAAGTCCATTACCGACCAGGGTAAGGAGTTTTTTTAATTGCCTAACTTGCCAAAAAGGGGTTCAGTAAGTTCAGATAGGCCGTTAGGCGACAGTGTTTGAATTGGAGTAAGAAACTAAGGAACTTTCTTACTGTGGCGTGGGTGTTCTTACTGTAGTTTAAAAACGAATTGACAACTTGAGAATGTCGGTAGAACTTGTATAAAAGGAGTGGGGATGTTCTTTAGCTAGTTATCCTCATTAATGTGTCTTACAATTCGGTTTCATGCCTAGTTATCCACATTAATGTTTCTTACAATTAGGTTTCATGTTTTATACTTTGTTATTTTGTTGCGCACGGATTCGATTCATTCATTCTCCTATTGTAGGACGCGGTCGCTCGATTGTTATTCAATTTGTCACTGGGCGCCAACGAATGTCATCAACAACCGGCATGTTGGCACAGGAATGCGTGCATTGTTTTGGGAAGGTGGGGGATTGAATTTGTTTGGCGCGGGTGGTTTGTATTTGTAGTACTGTATCGGGGGTGTGGTGTGTTGTAATGTTTTCTGTGCATACAGGTAATGAGGTGTAATCATAGGTAAACAGTTTTGTGCAATTTGTAGGATTATATCAATTTCTAGCCTGGTGTTTAAGTTTAACATGTATGTTATTGCTTTTTGAGCGAACTAACAACAAGCATCAAGGCAAACGCCTCATAATCAGTCTCTCAACTTCCCCTCTTTTAGTCTCGCCGAGAAGATGGCTGGTGCCGCGAGTGTGTCGATGTGTACACAAACAGTACTCCAATATTTGGTGGATAATCTGGTGGGTAATTGTTTTTATTAGTTTTTCTTTCGGTGCGTTTTAACCTAATTTGACAACTGTGACTGTCGGGATTGAAGTGAAAGCGATTCTGGTGCTGGTACACTGAAGTATATGATTAGAATTGGAAACACGGGTTGATTACCCTATTCTTTTCGACGTTCGATTTCAACTCGTAGGTCGATTACTTGAATTGTTTTCTTTTCTTTGTGAACTTGTGATTCATTGGATCTTATCTAATGGGGTGACAGACAAGTTATTCAATCTTTCTTTGCATTGCAGCATCCATCCAGACCTCGACAAGTGATCCTCTTCTCGTTGATTGCGTTGGAGAAGTTCGCACAGACGACCGAGAACAGGCATGTGATTGTGAAGACATTGGAGAGGTGCGGGGAACATCCATTAGAGGTTGGTTAGAATATATTAATATTAAGCTTATATTCAAATGTTAAGTGAGAATATATACGAGTACGACTGAATCATGTTCTAGCGCGCGGCTTACGGCTGACTTCTCCTATGTTTGCTCACTGGCTTCCATCGTGCCAGACTATTTTGCAGTCCATTTAGATGTGTATTTACCCCTTCTGTGAAACAATCTGAATTATTTCAATTAGATGTGAAATTACCCGTCCATTTAGATGTGAAACACTTTGAATTTTAATAATGCGCGACTTTATCGAGTGTTTCGAGCTTTGGATGAGATTGCTACACTGTAAATATTTGTTTTGTAAGTTTAGGTGCTAGAGCGATGGTTGGAGGATCCTTCACTGACCAATAACTGGATGGCACAACAAGTCGGATTTTGTGCACAGTGGAGTCTGGATAATGTTTGTAAGTGCTTTGTATTTTTATTCTTATATTTCAAGCAATTTTTATTGTTACGAAATTTGTTTGGGAAGTCGCCACTAGTTTGCCGATTTTATTTTATTTTACGCTGTCATTCGTAACCCCAGATTTGGCATTCATTACGATACACAAGGGACTTCTCCAGTTAAGGACCGTAAACTGTGAGGGCGTTGACTGATTGTTAGCACTGTTAACATATTCATCTACTGAATAAAACCTTATATGGCACCCAGTTTTCAAAGTTTATGTATGTGTTTAGTCGTCCGAAACGGCAGACAATATGCGTACACGCGGGCAGATGTGTCGGGAATCAATGCAATGTTGAACCACGAAGATGTTTCTGAATATTTGAAGATTTCTCCGACTGGATTGGAGGTTGGTTCGGATCTTTGTTATTGTTTATGTTTTTCTTTGGTTTGAGGTAGGTCTATGGCAGTTAGTAGTTATGTATTTCTGTTTCTGTTGGGCTAGTTGGGCAGCATTTTATCAACGGACCACTGTGGAGCACAATATACTTGATATTTATCGGTCATGTGATACATTGCGTTTTATGTCACACAGGCCAAAATTACGTTCCGTTCGAAGAAAAACTGTTCACTGTTAAGTATACTGTGATTGACCCGTGGTAGGCTTTAACGATTACACAGGGGACAAGTTTATGCTTATCTATATATCTTAAAAATTTATTTTACAGGCGCGTTGTGACGTGTCTTCGTTTGAATCGGTTCGGTGCACGTTCGAGGTGACCGAGGGAGTGTGGTGAGTTAGCTATTCCTTTTTTATTCATGATAGATTATGCAATGTATTTATGCTAATTGGCGTATGCAGCACGTATTTAGCGATTTAGCCCTTTACTATGAAAGTCTGATCGGCTTTTGTGTGCGCAAAAGTACTCGCTTTGATTTGATAGATAACATTCATATGCTTTCAGGTTCTATGAGGCGACTGTGCTCACACCCGGAGTTATGCAGATTGGCTTTGCCACAAAGAGAAGCCGCTTCTTGAATCATGTTAGTGTTTTTGTTTTTCTTGTTTGTAAGGAATATTGTGATCCTGTATCAGTGCGTTTTAATTCACTAATGTCACGCAGCGTAGACGTCGAGACGACAAATTTCTCTATATCACTAGGCTAGAATCATGAGTACGTACACATTTGAAAGGCCGATGCTACACCTCCATCCCCGTCCTAGTCGCAGAACAGTACGGGTTCATTTTTCATCTAGTGATTTTCCATGATTTAATTTCAGGAGGGCTACGGTATCGGCGATGACGACTGCTCTGTTGCCTATGATGGATGTCGGCAGTTGTTATGGTACAATGCGAATAGTAGCAAGCACGAACATCGGCCGTGGAGGGCAGGAGATGTTGTGGGGTGAGTGAAAGATCAGCACGGAACTGTTGTTTCATCTTCCAGAGCAGTTAGATAAGATTTTAATCGTCGTATGAAACATTCAGAGTTGGAGGGTTTTGCGTGAACAAGCGTAATTTGGTAACTGGCGTTTAATGTACAATAGTACAATAGAAAAAAAATGTGAAATTTACCTTTAAAAAGTGTCAACAAGGAAGTAAGTAAAAGTATTAGTAAATTTAAAAATAAAGGATGAGCAATTATCAGCTTTTGTTATTTCCAGCTGCTTGTTGGATCTGCAAAAGGGACACGTGATGTTTTACTTGAACGGAAAACCGCTGTCACGACCACATACGGCGTTTTTGAGTGAGTCGTTTTTATTGAGGATACTATTTGATGGTGAATTTACCAATGTAACGTTGTTTGTGATAGTGCGAGGGACGGGGGCGTATCTCAGATATCGCAGTGGTAGAGCATTTGTCTGTAGGTCAAGAAGTCCCGGGTCCATATCTGAAATTTATTGTTTTTATCAGTTTTTATTAGCTTATAATTTGTAATTTGTAGAGCATCGTGCGCCCGCCGATGGAATTTTCGCAGCGGCTTCTTTCATGTCCTTCCAGCAGTGTCGATTTAATTTTGGCAACCGGCCGTTTAGCTTTACGCCCAAGTCGGTCGAGTTTAGGTGGGCACATTCTTGATTATTGTGTTTTTATCATGTTTTCTTCATTATAATAACAATTTATTACGCACACATACAATTCATGAGAAAAATATATGCAACGTACCGTTTTGTCGAGTAAAGCAACTGTAGCACAAATACAAATATGAAGAAAGCGAAAAGAATAAATAAAGGGACACATTATACAGAAATCTATGAAGCTGAGTGCGGAGTTTCCTCACTCATAATAGAAGTTCAAATTTGGATATTATTGGACTTCATTAGTGAAGGGCGTGACATAGCCTTACTTTGTTCACTTGAACTACCTGTTTTTGCGTATTAAATGAGTATTGATTGATTCATTGAGTAGGAAAAAGCTTGATAAGTACTATTAATGTTTAGGACGTTTAACAACTCTGGAGCTGAGTTGACGGAATCACAGCGAACGATATTGCCGAGGTATGGTTATCGTCTTAAACTATTTGTTCTTATGTATGTTGTTTATGTCTTGGGCGCACGTTTGGGGGGGGGGGGCACGCATTCATGAACGATAGGGATTACACAGTGTAGGGTGCAAGTACAATCGTATTCCTAACAGTGTAGTTGGTGTTAGCTATCGATTTAGATTAATTTTGCTTCTTTCCTGATCATTCGTTGCACCATTAGCTACTATAAGCTATTTGACATTGTTAGCTAGTTACTGAAACATGTCACTGTAACTGGACGATTCATGCTTCCCGCAGAATAGTTTTGAACACTTGTTGTGCTTCTTGCTTCTTGGAGTTTTACGTTGAGGATTTTTTTATCCATAAGGCGTGTGTGTAATGAATGACGCTTATATATAACAATTTGGTTCAATGCTTCAATTTTAACCATATGTGTTTAGGCGGCGGAGGCTTGAGATGATGCAAAAGGAGACAATACCAGACGACTACTGTAATATATGTTTTGCGAATCCAGTGGATACCGTATTGATGCCCTGTGCGCATACGTAAGTCTGCTCATTTGTATTTCTTGTAGTGCCTTTTAAAGTGGTATGACACCAGGTTTTGAAACCAGTATTGAACAGAGCTTTTACGGCGCAGAATAGGACACAATTTGTGTATTATAAAATGAGAGTACAGCCATCAGCATGTTTAAAAATATGAAAAGCCAGGACTGCTATCCGTCAGCTTCGTAAACCACTTATCATGTCGCTTTATATGTCAGTTTTTAAGCGTATTTCTTCAACTTCAACCTATTTTCTTTTCAGTGACCTGTGCTCGGCCTGCTCATTGCAAATAGAAACGTGCCCGTTGTGCAGGACGAAGATCGATGAACGAGTTCCAATCAGTCCGGCGTCGCGGTCAGCTGTGTCGCCGACGCTGACATCATCAGCGACGGTATCGCCAACGCATCAGGCATGGACCCGATCGGAGGGAGTACATACATTGGTCTGATTAGTTTTTGACATGACTTGATGATGACGTCGATCTCGTCGTTGGTTGTGTTATCAGTTGAGAATGAGATTGGTTCTGAATTTAAGAATATGTGACGGAAGTCACCGAACCTTTCGAAATAAGAAACAAGCAGAGGAAATCTTTGTAGGGGATCGAAAAACTGATTGGGAATTTAGAACTTTGGGGAGTATTTGAGGTTCGTTAATGCTGTTTTGTAGGGTTCACCGGTTCACTATGGTTTTTCAAGTTCTAATTTTTCAAGCCTTGAGTTTTCAAGTTCTTTTAAACCTTTGAAGGATTTCATACTTTTCTGTCGATTACCGGCTTCAGCGATCTTGATCTTTTCCAGCAACTTTTTGACGCTAAAACTGTTGAGCTTAAAACTTTAATCCGTCATGTTCACTTTGATTGTTTTTGTGGTGTTTTTCAAATTGAGATTCTTTTTGTGCTTATTCTTCATATCCTAGTATCAGGGTAACTTTACGCTCTCTTTTTATAAGCTGCATATGGTGATTAACGTTTTCATCCGGTAGCGTGTACAGTAATCAATCATGTACATAAATAATGAGCGAGTAGCATAGAAAATGTTTTGCATTCTGTCTTTCAAACAGTTGTGTGCCTGTTCCTTATTCGATTTGTTTTTGGTGTTTGTTTTACCCCCTTTGTTTGACTATTTGAATTCGTTTTTGTAGTACTCGGCTAGTTGTGTTGTGTTATGCTAGCTATCCTTCCGAACATATTAGTAGTTGAATCCTGATCGTGGAGCAATGCCCTTAGTCTCCCTTTGTATGTTGGAGACGATTTAGGGAACATTCATCAGGTATTTGCTACGCGAAGCTTTCGCGCAGTCGCCGCGTCGTAGTACTGAGCGCACAGGTGGGCGACGTACGCGCGGCGCAATAGCAGTTTATTAGCACGACTACCGAACGTGTACAGTATCCTGTTATTCTATCCTTTATTGAAGACCCCTTTCTCGTAATTATCATCTCGTAATTGCTAGTCATAACTGATTGATTAGCAATACATAGTTTTAAGTTAAGTTTGCAGGTGTGCTTATGTATGTATTATGCCGTGTTGTGAGGAGCGACGAGTTTTGTATATTTTGATCACACTGCTGATTATGACGCATGACTTTTGAGTTTCTTTTTAATGTTTTGAAAATGCACTTGTTTTCTCGGGATTTTTTTATTATGTTCAGTTTTGTCATGTTGAGTTATTATTATTTTTTCATTTTAAACGATAAATAAATGTTTTTACACACTTTAATTGAAGTAATGGTGTTTTTTTGGTGAAAAGTATTGGTCGAAAGATCCACATGGGAGAATTTCTATTCGGGAATGGCAGTGAAGGGTGGCAATGAAGGGGAGGTGGATTGTGAGGACCAATCAATAATTTATGAACTGAAATATAATTTGTATTTATTGGTTCATTCAAAATCGTTTTATTAATTGCGATATTAAAGAGTAACAAGTGTCCATTATTCCTAGGTGACCGCTTTTGGCCCCCTAGTTGTAAAGTCACTAGTATTTCATTTTAGTATACGTATGTATTTAGCGTCTGAAAACAGATATCGAGCTCGTTGGGGTAGAAGACTAGATGAAATCTTGGAACTTTGTGTAAAACATCTAGATGTGCTATGATGTGATGTGATTACTTGCAGCCATGCCACGCACCTTTGAACAAGAATGCGAGTTCCTGGAGCGGCTCACACCGACTAAGTTTAGAATAAAGAAGGATTTTGTCCCGAATATGAATGTGAGTTTTGTTATTAAAGCGAAATACTGCCCGGTTTTTGAAACGCATCGTGGCTAAGTTATTCCTTAGGTATTTATGTTAATTTTCGCGAATTTACTCGAGTTTTTTTTCTAATTTATGTTCATTTGCATAAGTTGTATAAGAATGCTGGTGTACTCGATGTGTTTCAAACCCCAGGTATGTCGCTTTAATGGACGTTTCTAGGTATAATGATGATTGATTGATTTTGATCGATTGATTAATTGCCCTCTAATTAGCGGTACGGTACTTAACGAAGGACAGTGTGGTGGTCTTCGTTCACAAGTTCTCACATAAAGTCTGTGTCTATTGGTGAGAATAGAGAATACGAGGATAGAGGAACTTTTTTTGAATGGAAATCATTCAGGTCGAGGGTCGGTTCTACGTGAATTCGGCTTTGGAAAAGCTGATGTTTGAAGAACTGGAGACGGCAGTTGTTCGCCCTGGTTAGTTATTTCGTGAAGTTTGAAAACAAGAAACCTTACATGACTTACCTGACCTCGGCTTACTTTACCGTACCTTATAGGTAAGGTGAATCTTTATTGTTAAGAAGCTTGGTACGGTTCATTCTCCACGTTATGTAATATCGTCTCCTAATGTTGCAGGCATGGGTGGTTTCCTTCCGGCCGTCCGTCAGATCGCCAACGTGGCAGCTCTTCCCGGCATAGTCGGACACTCTATAGGACTACCCGATGTGCATTCAGGATATGGATTCAGTATTGGAAACATAGCGGCATTTGATGTACATGACCCGAAGGCGGTTATATCACCTGGTGGGTTTTATTTTGTTATAATGTAAGTTAAGTTATGCAGCAAAAGCAACAGGTTTCCTACATAATACCATAATATATGAATTTTGAAAGAACTAGACACCTTATTGGCATGACCTAAACAATACGGCTTCCTTTTACGGACCTTACGATAACAATACGAACCTTACACCTTAGGGTTTCCTTTTCTTTGGCTCGGTGCTTGTCTGATGCGATATGTTGTAAGAACTGTATTTTATTATAGGTGGTGTTGGCTTTGATATCAATTGCGGAGTGCGGCTGATCAGAACTAATTTATTTGAAAGCGTGGGTTTTCTTATACATTGAGCGTTTTCCGTGTTATTACCATATTTTCTTGTATTAGGCAAGTAAGCTTTTTTATCAGTGTAATGGTATCAGCCCTGAGTTTCAAGTTGGAATCGGGATGAGGCTAGTCCTTACTTACGTATTACTGTTTTCTTTGTTTAGGACATAAAGCCGGTAAAGGAGGAGCTAACTCAATCACTTTTCGATCACATTCCTGTGGGAGTGGGAAGTCAGGGAGTGATTCCGATGGGGGCCAACGATCTTATTGAGTGAGTTGGTAGGAAATGGAAGTGGTTTCTCTTCTAATTTTTTCCGAAGCATCTCCGAAAAGTAAACGTTTTGAAGAACAATGCGGGGAAAATGTACGCCTTTTCCGCAAGATTCGGCGGTGCACAGAGAGGGAGAGAAGGAGAGAGAGAGAGAGAGAGAAAGAGGGAGAGAGAGAGAGGAGAAGAGGGAGAGAAGGAGAGAGAGAGAGCAAGAGGGAGAGAAGGAGAGAGAGAGAGAAAGAGGGAGAGAAGGAGAGAAGAGAGAGAGAGCAAGAGGGAGAGAAGGAGAAAGATTTTGGGGGTAGTAATGCTTGGGGAGTTTTTGGAAACTTCATTTCTACATACTGATGCTGTTCAGATGTCTGGAAATGGGTATGGATTGGACGCTGCGTGAAGGATATTCATGGGCTGAGGACAAGGAACACTGCGAGGAGTACGGTAGAATGTTACAAGCGGATGCAAGTAAGGTCTCCATGAGGGCTAAGAAGCGAGGACTACCACAGGTTGGTTTTTTGCTTATTATTTGCTTAAGCACACAATATATGAGTATTCAGACTAGAATCCTTATCAACCAACCAATTAATCAGTAGTCATTTGCACTTGAAGAGCTTTCTGTCATTGACGTGTGGTTCAGTACGAGTACAGTGTTCAGAATTTGACTTATTTTTTCAACCTTTAACCTGTTCAGTGTATGCGAGATTCCTCTAAAAGTTTGGACATCTACAGTCTAGGACCAGGAGTACGCTACCCTTTTAGTAGAGTGGACATAAGATTTTGAGTGAAGCGATGACCAAGCTGGTCTATAATAATAATTTATTACCGGAGGTGCGCACGAAACCCAACACACAGTAAAATGTTTTTTTTTCTCATTAATAATTTAAATATTTTACTATTTTAGTTGGGCACTCTTGGAGCGGGTAACCATTATTGTGAGGTGCAAGTTGTTGACGAAATATTTGACCATCACGCCGCCAGCAAAATGGGAATTGACGATATTGGTAAGTTGGGTTGATTGAAAAGAGAGTGTCTTTCGTGATTTTACATTTTACCGACCCTTACTTTTCTTTAAAGCGCTACAAGAGCCGATTTTTCCAAATGTGTACTGGACGCTATATTCCAATGTAGTCTACGCAAATAATGCGCAATACTGCGCTTATTGCACGTAAGAATCAGCATGCGTTTCAAAAGCCGGCCGTTATATCGCTTTAATGTACGGTAAGGGTGATTGGAGATTCGATCCAATTTTAATTTCTTGAAAACCACGTGTTATTCATTGCAGGGCAAGTGGTCATCATGCTTCACTGTGGTAGTCGTGGCCTCGGACATCAGGTTAGTTGGTTAGTAAATATAGTGAGATTTAAGTGGTATCGCTGAAGGATTTCTTACTATAGTATGTGGAATCGTGTTACTGATTGTGCGTTTCACCTTCACTGTCACCAGGGCGTGTGAGGTGAATTCATTGCTGTATTCGTGTTTAATTTTCTCTACTGTTGTTAATGAGCAAATGGGATGTTGCCTGATCCAGTGCATAAGCGTGTTGCGTGCGTTGCGTGCGTACAATTTAGTGTTGTATGTTACGACATATCTCTCTATCCAGGTTGCCACGGATGCCCTTGTTGAAATGGAGAAAGCGATGGCGAGAGATGGAATTGTGGTGAATGACCGGCAGCTGGCATGTGCTAGGATTGGATCTGTTGAAGGTAGGAAATTGATAGTTTATTTTATGGTCTGGACGTCGTGGGTGGTCTCTGTCATTTGCATCTATCGATTGCATCTAGCATCTATCGCTCATTTGCATTTATCGACACACATTTGCATCCTAGGTTCGTGTATCGAGGTCGAATGACCTTCGAGATTAGGAAACTCCCTGGATTAGGGCTATTTCACTCGCTCCGCATAAGATGTCGTCATCATCTTTGTATGTATGTTGTGCGGCTGAAACTTTGATTTGCCCTATTTTTGAAGTCTGGTTATGATTCAGGGCAAAACTACCTAAAGGCGATGGCTGCCGCATCAAACTTTGCGTGGGTTAACCGATCTTGCATGACATATTGTGTACGACAGGTATGTTGGTTATCAATGTTATCATTATGCATTATGTACGTATGTAGGATTGTGCCCGGATATAGTCTTTTCTTTAAAGCGAAATGCCAGCCTCTTTGGAAAATTTGCATATGATAAGCAAATCATATGTATCCTATGCTAATTTTGCGCGATTGCCGTGGACGATCGCGCAAAATTAGCATAGGATACATAGGATTTGCTTATCATATGCAAATTTTCCAAAGGGGCTAGCATTTCGCTTTAAATAATTGTTGAAGCCCTCACTAGCATTGTGCTTCTTTGCCACACAATTACTGCCAAGGACTTAGAATTGTATGATCCAGTCATCCCTAGGCTCTAGATTTTTTAGTTCATTTTTCTTTCTTTGTTTAGTCTTTTGCTCGTACTTTCAACATGTCTGCCGATGATATGGACATGGCAGTCATCTATGATGTATCGCATAATGTTGCCAAGATGGAGGAGCATTTGGTGAGTTCTGATTTGAGGCTTTACCTTTTCTGAATTTAGAGGTTGTGATGGATCAGAGAGAGAGAGAGAGAGAGAGAGGGAGGAGAGGAGAGGGAGGAGAGAGAGGGAGGAGAGGAGACAGAGGGAGAGAGAGAGAGAAAGCATAATTTAAAAAAAATGTGAGTGAATTGTGAAAGAAGAGATATAGAGAGAAAGGGAGAGGGAATAAGCTAAGGTAGAGATAGTTAGGGATACAAATAATGAGTTCGGATTCCTTCAGATCGACGGCCGACCTCGGCAACTGTGTGTACATCGAAAGGGAGCGACCAGAGCCTTCCCTGCTCATCATCCGCTTATTCCAGTGGATTATCAGCTGACTGGTGAGCTTGCATTGCTTTTACATTTATTATCTGGTTCCTGACAATTTTTGCGTACGGTACTTTAGTACGGTATTCGGTATATAAGAGATTGAGTGCACCTTTGTCATTTGACAGCTCTAACTTATTCATTGCATGTGTATGAAACTGGTTATCGTCGTGCGCCTTAGAGTCACTGCGCTGTTGATGTTCGATAGTCAAATATATTTACGTTTTGCATCATATATTTCCTTTCTTCTTTCAGGTCAGCCAGTACTGATCGGTGGCAGCATGGGAACGTGTAGTTATGTGTTGACTGGAACAGAACAGGGAATGGTGGAGACCTATGGAACGACATGTCATGGAGCGGTTAGATCGTTTATCATTTTTGTTTTCTATTATTGCACTGTAGACTTTCCATAATTGCACTGTGCTGCATTTCGTTTCCTTTCAAAGATGTGGAGCTGTTTTAAATGTTAGTTCTAGAAACATTGTGTCTTTGGGCAAATAGGGATCAGGGTTTGAGTTTGAGCTGTGTAGTGTTTTGATGAGCCTTGTCCTATGGAAGTACATGAATGGTAGTTATTGTGTTGACTGAAAACTGAACAACGGAATTGGTGGAGGCCTATAATGGAACGGAACCCGTGGATGTGGATGTTTAGACCATTGCTTATCGTGATTCACGTTGCCCACTGAATTCCATACATTGGGCTTCCTAATCCGAGAGTACCTTGGTGAAAGCGATTCAACTGTAATTAAATGGGATTATTGAAACAATTAGTTGCTTCTTGTCATATGGGTTCTTTCACAAATTTTGTGTCTGGATATTTTTCAGGAGTTTCCGTTAGGTTGAATACTAAAATATATACATGTGTTTGGTAAGTTGAGCTGTCTAGGATAAGGCGGTACCATAGAAATTTCCAAGATAGCGTGTGGGAGCTGGATGATAGGATGATACATACGTTGGTGTTGACTGTCTTACAAAAATCTTATATTAAGGGTCGAGCTCTGTCACGTGCCAAATCAAGACGCAATATTCCCTACGACCAAGTACTCGCCCAGTTGAAACAGAAGGGAATTAGCATCCGAGTTGCGAGTCCGAAGTTGGTTATGGAAGAGGTGGGTGATTTGATGGGTATAGGGAATCTCTCGGATGTATCATGTATCGTTCTGTGTCAAGGTATGACGGAGTATCTTACTTTTTTTGGAGGTATCGTGGGTATACGGTATCTTAGTAAGGATGTATTTCAAGCTATGATATATAGAGTTTCTTTACTTTTTTGCGATTGCTATGTTTAGTATACCCCTTTTTACCTTCATATGTACAATGTTCTATCGTATTTCACATATGTAGGGATCTGGTACACTTTCGCTGCAGCACCCCGTAAAATTAGGTTTGTCAGTGATGAGTAAAATGTTATGACCTTTGACTTCTTAAGTTAGTTCCATCGCCTAATGTCGTTGAATGAGGCCATGACCATGACCTGTGACTCCCTGTTTTTGCTACCCGCATGCCTTTAAATGTCAATTCCTGACCTCCGATATCTGTTTGTCATGGTACTTATCTAGTGAAAGTGGTGTGTTTTCGATACGCTCGTATTACCTTGTACACTGTGTATTGTTCAAGCTTCAAAGTGAACTTGCCTTGATAAACGTTAATTCCAATTGACCGGTTCAGTGTCGATCGTTAAAACAGTACATGAGAATTATCTTTCAGGCTCCTGAATCGTACAAGGATGTGACGGATGTCGTGAATACCTGCCACGATGCAGGCATATCCAAGAAGGCAGTCAAATTGAGACCAATTGCAGTCATTAAGGGATAAGTAATTAAATGGTACGCTTCAATAGGGGACCATTTTGATTATCGGGCTATTAGTGAAGGGGATGTATATTGTATTCATAAATTACTAATTGTTCACTAAGCGTGAGACGTGTATGCTCAAGCGATTCCCCATTAACAAGCGAATCCCAAATTCGGTGGTTAAAAACAACGAATGAGACTTCTTCGAACAGTCAAGAACAATGATAACCATAGGTTTAATAATTTGTACTTCACTTAACTAATTGTTGTTTGGTTAATAGTAATAATAAGTTGTGGTATATGCTTGTGAATGTTCACTATGTAATACTGTAGTTTTGTGCTGTTTTTGCGTACGTTGATGATTGCATATTTCCATGTTGAGATCTTTTCTGGTAGTGTTCCAGTGGTTATAAAGATGGAGTACTATTCAGGCCCAGTCGTCATATTATTATGTTTATTTGTAGGAATGAGGGTTTTTTTGGACAAAGATAGTTTATTGTTTATCGGCATGTTTTTTCTTTTAGTATGGGTTTATGATAGGCATATGTTCATGTATACGGTGTTATATTGTTCTTATTTATTGTTTTTATCTATTTATTGTTAATAACATCCATCACATTTTGTTGGTCCGTTTTGTTAAGCTTTATAATTTCTCTCAATTTGATTTGATTGGTTACGGAGTAATAAACGTGTATAATACAATGTGTTTACTGCAACATTTGGTTTATTGAAAACCTTCTCAATATACTTTAACTCTATAATTATCCTGGCTAACTTATTGTGGGGCGAAATTTAAGGCAGGCTCACAGAAAATTTGTGCAGTTTACGTTTAACAAGCAAATTCATACAGTAACCCGTTTCGCCCAAGCAAACAATTTTCTGGAATAGCGATTCCTACGTGCTTTTTTTAGTTTTTTTTCCCACTGATCCTTTTCATAACCTGTTCATGACATTATTATTTATAGTCACCTTTAATCGTAATAAGGAATTGTTGTGAGAAACGTCGCGCACTCTTTTGTTGATTGGCTACTAGGTACCGTAATCTGCGTGCCTCAACCAATGTCACAGCCGCAGGGTAGTGTTACTGTAGGCAACATCGCGTCGGGACTCTTTTTCTAGTCACAATGCGCCAATCGATGGGTATCTGTGTATCCTTTCTCGTGTTTATTGACACTATTGCTTTGATTTTGAACTTGTTTTACTTTCGCTTTATCTGTTCCTTTTCTTCTTTGCAATATTATAACTATGCTATTCGTGTTTCTTTGAAGTGTACCTTCGCAAAAGTTGTAATTTATGAATACTTTAGGTTTATCGTACAAAGAATTCCTGAACGTTGCGGTTATCAACTTGTGATTAATTCAACCTTTGGATGTGCTTCGTTCAGCTAAAGCAAGGTTAGTGATATAGTCAAGCTTCTCAAAGAGGTAGATTCTTAAAGTACGGTAGCGGGGGTGCGCATTAGTGTGGTTGGATTAATGTTGTTTATTTTGTTCGCTGCTGATGTTATTTTGTTCCCAAGAATTATAATTGAGCTTACGGTATTCGCGGCGCGGTTTGATTTCAATGTCCCTCCCCATATTCATGGGGGTTTCATTATTATTAATTAATATATTGTTTTAGAATGATCACGAACAAGCGTGAAATAGAAGAAATTACATTGGATGATGAAGACGACGATGATTTGATGCCAGGTACATAATTAAAATTCTTTGAACCGTTGAGGAAAGCTTAAAGCGGCCGGTTTTTGAAACGCATCTCAAGTACCTGCGGCCCTATGCATTATTGCAAAGTGTGGTCGTTTTTTTGTGCTAATAAAGCTCATTATAATTCATGCTAATGGAGTTATTTGACACACGTTTCAAGAACCGGCCGTTATTTCGCTTTAATCAAGATTATGGAAAACAGTGACGAATAAGAATAGAATAAATAACTGCCGTAGTAAAGGATTAGAACATCAAACAAATAGACTAGTCATACTCGTACTCGAGTCCTTTAAAATAATTCACTTACTGTAAATTTTGTATGTGTATTCTTATTGTGTAACACAACATTTCTTACACTGTTCAAATCGTACGATGTAAGAGAGTGATTGAGATTCACTCGGTTTTTACGTAGCATAGTTATAATTTATTACGCACAAAGACAACCAAACAAATCAATGTAACGTGCAGTTTGTGTTATAATAAAAATAAGAACTCAAGAGAAAGATGAGACCCATATATGAATATGGGACCCCGTTTCGACCCCTGTCGTATATAAATACATAATTATAAAATACATAATAAATAAAACGTAATAAAAGCAGTAGTAAAATAAATCTCAACAAGCAAATTCGAAGTAAATCACAAGAAATTTGTAGCATTTTATTCAATCATAAGGGAAATTCTATGGACAAATGAATGTTTTTACTGTGTTTAGCAAATGGAAGTGGTCGGGATGATGCCCATAACTACCACCAACGTGCACCACTTCAACAACGACCGGTGCAGTTGATACGTCGTGTTGATAACAGGATACTGGTACAGAAACCGGCGGTTAGTCTTTTTACATTTGCGGTTTAGTGTAGTCAAGGTATGAAAATCCAGGTGTCTTTGTAGTTCAGATACGGAACTCGTGGAGAGTGTACCCTTTCACGATATTTTAAAGCGGTATAGCAGACGGTCAACCTCTGCCCTATAATCGAAAAGTGTAAAAAACGTCCGTCTGTCTGTCTGTCTGAGGCAAAAACCCTCACTAAATTCTGTTCGATTCCCTCGAAACCCGCATAGGAAATTAGAGCTCAGCGAGACGAGTAAAAGTTACCACTAAGAAAAAATTCAAAAGCGATCCGCCGCGAATATAAGCATGAAAGCTTGTTGGTATTCAAAAATATCCGTTATAAAAAGGAGCGCTTGTTAAAGCGTGCAAAAAATGCTTTGAGCGTTCTTGTGCTGGAATCGATTCAGCTTGAATGAAACGAAGTGTCTGAAACTGTAGATTGTCTTCAGAATCATGAATGTTTCAGAGAGGCAGGGAATCAGTCGCATTCAGCAATGGAACTGCCCAGACAGAGTTATGGCACGGCCACGGCGAGATCAGAAAATGATGCTGTCCCCACTGTTTGATGTTCCGTCTACATCGACAACCGGCAAGAGTAAGTATCATGTTCCTGAATAGTACTTGTAGATTAACACACTACACAGTGAATGTTAGTATGTAGCCTTCCTGTGATAATCGCTGTAGTGTAAGTAGAAGTGGTTGTTTAGACGAGTTCACGAGTCCAATCCTGTGTATCGTATTACTTTAGGACTCCCTGTGTACGCTTGCAGTTAGCTAGCTGCAACCACTTCCTGATAAGCTAAATTCTCAAAAAAGGCCCGCCGAAGCAACGTTGAAATCCGAAGCTCTTCAAAACTTCAACGCAACAGCTTTCAGCATGACGCCAAAATGTCGACGTAAACTTGCGTAGCAAAAATGCTGCAAATAAGCTTTGAGTACTCTTAGACATGTTCTGTTCAGTATGTCAACATAAAGCATAGTGTTAGCTGCTCAAACTAATTCACGTGCTTCAGCCACTTTTCGTCGTAGCGACCAAAGCAATGCTGCAAATCAACTTCAATGATGCAAGCGCATTGAGTTAGGCAGGCCAATGCCTTCGTTCAGTGAAAAATAAGTCGACATAATCTTCGCCGTAACGACAAAGCAGTGATGGAATAACTTTAATGATAATGTCAGACGCGCATTTGTCTTAGACATGCAATATCGCTTCTGGTTCAGAATCCATAACGACAAAAATAAGCCATAAAGCATAGTGAACGTTGGGCGAGCGAAGGCCCGCCGAGCGAGCTAACGTTTAGAAATCCGAAGCTCTATCAAAATCTTCACACGGGCAACAGGTCTTCTGCTTCAAAAGCATGACGCCAAAAATAAGTACGTTCAAACTTCGTCGTAACGACAAAGCAATGCTTCAAATCAACTTCAATGTGTCATTTGAGTTACAGGCTGTTTGCTTCAGAATACGGCGTAAAAAATAAGTCGACGTGCAATCTTCGCCGCAGATCCATTCTGATGATGCAAATGAAGTTCATTGATGTCAGACGCGCATTTGTCTCGCTTCTGCTTCAGAATCGGCGACGTCAAAAATAAATCGACGTGCAAAATGCAGATGCACAAAATGCTGATAGGGCGTTTGGACGCAGAAAAAAATATAAGAATGCGCAAAAATATAAGACTTACGTGAAAGCTCAAATAAAAGCTAACACGCTAGAGCGAGGCGCGCGCGCAGCGCGCGCCGAGCTCTAGTTTGGCAGGATAAAAAAAATCGCACATTTAGTTGCATACAGTGTGTGGTATTCAAATTCAGTATCCAACGCTTGTTTCAAAAACCGGCTGTTATGCAGCTTTGAGAGTGCTGGAATCGATTCGTTGAATGAAACGAAGTGTCTGACTGTAGATTGTCTTTCATTTCAGGAGGCAGGGAATCAGTCCCATTCAGCAATGGAACTGCCAGACAGATTTATGGCACGGCGAGATCAGAAAATGATGCTGTCCCCACTGTTTGATGTTCCGTCTACATCGACAACCGGCAAGAGTAAGTATCAATTTCCTGAATAGTACTTGTAGATTAACGCAGTGCACAGTGAATGTTAGCGTGTAGCCTTCCTGTGATAATCGTTGTAGCGTAGTACTTACCTCAGAGTACTGGTATACTGAGTTTTGCCTGAAACTGTGGAATATAAGTGATTGTGGACGAGTCCAATTTCCAATTCTGTACATCGTAGAACTTTAGTCTCCCTGTGTGTGTTGTGTATGCTTACAATAGCTGCAACCACTTCCTCTTCCTGATAAGCAAGATGCTCAAAAATTGGATGTTATACCGCTTTGATGCTTATTTTTTTTAGAACTCCCGGTGTATGCTCAAAGGTTACTAGCTGCACCCGCCTTCTGTTTACCAAGATAAGATGTCAAAAATCGGATTTTGTACCGCTTTAATATGTATACCCTGTATGCTTTAGGACTTCCTGTGTATGCTCAAAGGTCACTAGCTGCAACTGTGGCACCGGCACCTTCCAGTTCATCATCGTCATGGAATATGATGGTAAGTGAGGTTGGGGCATATATCGCTATTTATAGACTATTGGGCAACTCATCGTTTCTCGTGTGTGCTTCAGTTTCCTTCTGAACAATTTTGCATGATGCGTGGCTCACCCCGCGAGCCTCCTCGGGGACTCTAGTGTCCGAGCCTTGCGCCCTTTTTAACTAATAGCACAAAAACTACTGAACCAAATCTACTCTGCTATGAATTTACCGTAAGCCAGCAAAAATTCAGCCCCAAAGTCAATTTTGAACATACGAACTTCATTTTATGTTACGTCCGTGACACAAAATGAATAGTTTCCCGTTCCACTATTTCATTGCTTGAGTATTTCAGTATCGGGGCACTGTATCTGACCGATCATTTCTGGGAGACAAATACAGTAACGGTAAGCTAAATTTTGTAATTTTCTTCCCTTTTTTGTTATCTACCTTTGGAAATTTCATATCTGCTTACTTTGAGCCTGCTCCTAAATTTTTGCAAAATGTTGTGCTTGTGATTGTGCATCAGTGTATCTTAGGCGTTCGCCCCCTGCAGTCCGACACGTTGGGTGTACTCGTGGCTCAATGGTTAATAATGAGTATGTTCAGAGGTTGGTGATTTTCATATACTCATTTGTGACTTTGGTAGAAATTGAATGTTTCGATCGTAGACAGTAGGCTCAGTTTGTCAGTGTGTGTCAGTCCGTAACAGTGAGGGGATACTAGGTGGTTCACTTATTGTATCCAGTTTGATACACTAATTTCTTCTGTATAGTATTAATCAGTGTGTGTTTTTTGTTCTTGCTGACTCAGTGCACGGGACGTACGTACGAATTCTAAAGCGTAACGTCAAACATACAAACAAACCAAGATCCAAATCGTTTCAGTCCGCATCGTGTTTTGTTGCGGAATGAAAATGTTCAAGCTCGACCTGGACCTTCCCGCGATACGCCTATGTATGTATTTCGATCGTTTGTCTGCTATGATATCTTTTCTTTGATCGATCCTTTTATCAAGTGAGAGTTTGAGCTTTATCCGTTTATCCGTAACCTAAGTCGGTCGATATTTCACAAACTTTCAGGATAATTTCACAATATGTGCATATATGATGCAGAGTTAGTATTTGGTATAGGAGCCTTTGCCTTGATGATACTTTTGTGTCGAGAAACGCAACATTTTTTTCTATTATTGAATATCTAGCGCTCCCCGACCAGGCTATCCCATCCGTCCCGCGAATAATGCTGTAACCTATGCTGGCCGGCAGTTCCGCCCAACTAACGGGACCTCATCAACAGCTGTAGCAGGAGGTATGATTCTATTTTTTTGTCTGACAGCCTTCTTCTTACTTGTCGTGAAATGTGTAAAGTTAATTGAAGCACGTATTTGGGATTTTGAAGCTGGTGTGTCCTGCTTTTCTGTCATGTAGGAAGTAGGAACATCATGTGACTCGGCGCATACCGCTTTAAAGCGAAATAACTCGCGTTTTGAAACATTGGATGCTGGATTCCCAATTCCCATATGCTGTGTCGTTGTATGCAAATGAATCTAATTAGACAAAGAAAATCGCGCTGTACTGTTTTGTAAAAGCTGCGTGGGAATGCAGGGTCAAACATACGTTTCAGAAACCTACTGTTATACCGCTTCATTATAGGCATTGTAGACGTATTCTAACAGTAAAGGGATATCGCAAGGATTTTTATTACTGCTGTTCGTTTAGGCGCCCGAGCAGCAAAGGTTTGTACGGATGAAAGACGGAACGTTGCACTCTTTTCGGGTGCCCACACGGGTTGAGATTGAACCTAATGCGCATCGAACGGAACTACGTCCACTCGGTTAGTTTTGTTTGAATTTTCTTCTGTTTTCTCTCTCTTTTCCCTCTTCTTCTCTCTCTCTTCCTTTTTTGTTTCGTCCGTACTTTGTACTTGTTTTTTTTTGTTCCCCGCATACCGTAGTTCGAGAGTGCTAGATCTGATTTACAGCTGTTCTGTACAGTGTACTGTATTAGTAGCGTGACACTAGTTTAGTATATTAGTTTTATTCATTTCTTCTTTGTGTACGTATCTTTCTTAGGACTTAGCGTCTAAGAATAAACTTGGTAATGACGTCAGTTCCTGTTGTTTTTTTTTTTGTCAATTTTACTATTACGAAGTTTATGTTTGTATTTTAGAAGATGAGGGTCATCTCAGCGCAACAACAGCAACAACAGGCAGCTTCTTCACAACGGCGACTTGTGTTGCCAGTGCAACGAGCACAACCACAGCCATTGCCGCATCTTCTGCCAAAGTGAGTGCGGTTTTTATAAATAGAAATGTTTGTTATAACACTGAACATTAAACCAAAGTAATGAAGAGAAAGGACACGCATACTGCTTCTTATCGAGAGACCAGATACTTACGTGAGTCTTGTATTGTGAAATTTTTAAATGTGCGACTCTCCAGTAGTTTATTTGGTCCAGGACATCTGACAGATTTAGACTAGGGATAAGGACAAGTAAGAGTTGAACACAATATTGAACCACGGCAAGATGCTAGAGTGTAAATGTAAAGTTTTTCTTTAATATTTTGTTTATTCGCTATTAAGTCATATTTGATTTAGGAGTCCAGTCACCTGGGACACACTTGCAGGTCCTCCTGGGGGTAAGTATCGCTCTTGCTGTATTACTTATATACTCACCGATGAAAATAGTTGGTTTGGTTGGATCCATGAAGATGTATGCCAATTTACTGTAATTTTTATGGAATGTGCTGTAGTGTAATATACCACGTAAGTACCATGTAATGCAATTGCCAAAGTCGTATTCTCTGTGCTTGTTAGCGTTATAGTTTTTTTTTTGTCTTCAGCGCAAGGACGATTCAGGGAAACTGGTGAACCGAGACGTATGGTAAGTGTGATGTTTTTTGGACTGGTTTTGAAATGCTTAGGTAAGGAATAGGCTTTTCGGTTAGTTTCTAACGTGGTTCACCTTGAACTTGAACAGATTTTGAAAGCGTTATAACGGCCCGTTTTTGAAACGCATACGGGGCACCGATTCCTATATGTTGTGTATAATTAGATGAAGACTCGCCCAGTCATTTGCGTCCACTACATGGGAATCTATAGTCCAGTATACGTTTCAAGAACCGGTTGTTATACCTCTTAGGCCCTACTCCAAGTACAATTGGTCCTTTATGTTCAGAGCTCGCCGACGACCACACAGCCTGGCCCCAGTAGTAGTAGTAGCATTGCGTACGCAGGTCCACGAATCATCCAGGCAAAGGTTCCAGTTTTACCGCTACCTCTGGCCGCTGCGAACAAGGTGAACTTTTAGCATATACTTGTAGTTTGTAGCATACTTGTAGTTTGTAGCCTACTTGTAGTTTGTAGCATATACTTGTAGTTATCTTTTTTTATTGTATGTCTTTTCTTTTTTTCGCATTCTATTTTTACCTTTTCAGAGCACTAGTTCTAATACTTTTCCGCATAATTCTTGTTATGAAACTTTTTTTATATACTTTATATTTTATTAGATTTCTGTTTCGTTTATTACCAGTTTTGATTGTACCAGAAGTTTATTCTTGATGCATAGTATGTTTGACTATTTTGTAGCTTCCGGCTTTGTCATCCACAGGGACACAGATTTATGGAACTGGAATTCTAGATAATGTCAATTACGTTGTTTGGTGGTACGGTAATTCCAGAATAGTAATTGGCTTCGTAGTACGGGTACGTAATAAATCAGATCTTGAAAAAGAGGTATTGTTGTAAATGTTTATTGATTGTTTTCCTCCAATCAACGCACATTCGTTTCAGTCTTATATGCCTATGCCAAGACCGAGCGTTCATAATGCGAATGTGGCGAATGTCCGGCACGTCATCAAGCTACATCCCGATGGTGCGAAAACTGTCACCAACGCTTACCAGCATCGCATGTGAGAAGCGTTTACCATGTTTATGCTATTTTGGCGAGGGGAATTTTATGTTTACAAGACGCTCGCGAAACGTGGTGCTTCGGTTTTTTTCACAATTTGCTAGTTCCTTTGAGTTGGTCGTTGAGATATCAGCGTATCTTAAGATGAGACATCCGTCATATCTTATCTTTGCAACGTTTAAGGTCAATAATTAGTAATCAAAAAAGTTCAAGCAGAAGTTCAAAGTTCAAGTGCGCTGAGATATGTTGAGATAGCCGGATAGGTTTATCACCTCGCGTCGATTTGAGCATAAATTGGTCTTGCGAATTTATACAGTATTCTGGAATTATACATACCATTCGCCGCATTCAAATTGACACAGACTTGCCAATTTGTGTAGTTACGTATCCATTGAAACATCATGTTTCGGCTACCTAGGAAACAGACCTTCTCTGTTAGTTCCACGTTATGTCATCAAATGTATTTGGTTTGGAGGAACCTACATGCGAACGCAATATGAATTCTTCAGCGAGCGTAACGTTGATCATCAAATGTAGTTCGTTCGGAAACACATGCGAACGCAATATGAATTCTTCAGCGAGCGTAACGTTGATCATGCAAACATATAAACAAACAAAGTTCCCAACTTTATATAATGAGATGTTGTTTGCAGGACAAATGGTCTGCCCAGTTCGAGTATGCCGCGTGCCGTGAGACTGGTGCCCACTCATAGGAGGATTGAAGATGAGTTGATGGAAGCAAGGGAAGATGAACGAGTGAGATCGGCAAGAAACATACCAAATGATTACTTGAATGTCAGGCCACAGGACCGAAGATCTGGGTACGTTCCGATCCTTAATTACGTTAATTATTTGTTATTGTTAAGTTTGTTGAGTTATAATTAGTCAGGAAACACACCAAATGATTACTGAATATCAGGCCGCAGGACCGGCGATCTTTATGGGATATAGTTAGTCATAACTTACACTAGCGTACACTTTGGGATGGTAGGAGGGTCTTGGGTGATCCTTGATAGGATAGCTTTTCACGTGGTATCGCTGTTGTAGACTGAACTAGGGCGCCTAGTATGCGTATAGCTGTAGGCTGCGTTTCGTATTTCTGCTTTGTTAATTTGTGTGAGGTGAGAAAATGGGGTGTTTTTGGAAGTCTGATGATATATTTGTTCTCTAGGTTCCGATTCGTACCGTCCAGCATGGCCAGGAAAACAGCTCCATTCTTTGTTGAAAAAGGTAAGTAATGATACTTTCTTTTTATTTAAAGCTACATAAAGTACGAAAATCCCAATCGTATCATTAGTGTATGTTGCTATATAAAAGTATATGTGTATTAGTATAATGCGCATTATTAAACATTTTACGTACATACATACATAAACCATACGTATATATTGTGCTGAAACCCAAGGTTGGGGTATTGGGAGTCCATGCATGCTCTTTATTTAGGCTTAGGCTTAGGCTTATTGCTTATGTCATAGGAATGACCTCTTGCTATTGTTGCAGACCCTGAAGCAGTTCATCTGCACGTCGATCGTTTTCTGCTGCGGAAGTTAAAGTTCGAAGGACCGGAGTCATGCTTAGTCGACCCAATATATTTGGTTTGTTTTTCTTATTTTTACAGTGGTATAACAGCCGGTCTTGAAGCGTATGAAGGACTACTGCCTTCCCATGTGTTGTATGCAAATCTTATTATATAAAGGAGAAGAGTTTACTTTTTTGTTTGAAGCCGCATGTGAACGCAACGAAAATTTGAATATCTAAAGGCTATAAAAGGAAAGCCGGAGCCCCGTCTTGAGCAAGCGAAATTCGAATTTTATTTCATTATTTTTCAAGATACGCTGCAAACGTTTCACATAAGTGTGCTCACTGATGTTCCTGCATTTTAGACTTTGAAAGTCGCCTCAGGCGGCGATAGCCGTCTGGTGAATATATATTTAGAATAAAAAATCTCGCAGTTATTTGCATAACCTACACCCACATTACATGGGAATTCCGCGTCTAACATACGTTTCAAGAATCGGATTTTATACCGATTTAGCTTCTTCAAAGGCGTAAAAGTACGTGCAGTGTTGTCGAAGGTCCAAAACTAATATAAGGGGCCGATGCTTGTTCGGTAAGCAGTTTTTTTGCATGAGATAATTGTATACTGTAGTATCTTTGTTTTTCGAAGAATACGGTGGCCTGCTGCAAAACAATGAAAATATAACTGGTAATTGCTTGATTGCCTTTCGGCCATAGTGATACATTGATTATTGTATGTAGGTATACTGTAATTATAATGCTGGCCTTGCAGGAAGAAGACAAAGATGAGGACCCCACGTCTCCGGCCCCATCTTCAAGTACGGAAGTGGAAATTAAATGTGAAGGTTGTAATGAGCACGTGACACCGACGAGACACGCATTCCATGAGAGGAATAGTGGTTTATATGGAAAGTGCGAGCCACTGGAGCCTAGATACGGATGTCCGGGAGACGGAGATGGGACTGTGAAGGTGAGTGGAGTTTTATGAGTGGTAGATAATAATAATTTATTGGTAATGAAACAACACAAATAAGAACATGCACAATAATACACATAACAAAAACCAAATGGTTACCCTAAGATGAAGTGCCGAAACTGACTACTTACTACAGACAGTATAAAACTTACTACAAATCGTATCATAAAATTATTCGTGAAAGGGTCGGACTGTGGTGAGTGGATCATTTATAGCCCCTAAGTCCCTTACTAAATTTTTCGGCTACTCTTGCGAACTACACGATCACCGTATTCTCACCACCTCACCTGTTTGTGATTAGTTGTGTTTGATCTTTGATCATCGTGTACGATCCTCTGTGTAATGAGCGTTGAATATCGCAGTATTTTCATAAGAACCTAGTTCGAGAACAATATATTCATCATGAGCAGAAGAACAATACTGTGTTGTCCAAAATTATTGGGTCACGGCGGTCACCCCATAACTTGCGTTTCAGTTTCCACTAATTTTTGATGATTCAGTGGTGTTACTGGTTTTCCGCGATTCCTGCCCAGAACCGTGAACTAGAATTTGGAGGTGGTCGTATATTTTTGGACAGCACTGTATATTCATTATGTGTACATAGTGCTTATATACCTTCAGTGTGATGTGAACGTCGGTTCGTTGGAGGCGTTGTGTGAGCATATGCGCGCGGTGCACAAGACTGCTTTGAAAATCAAGCACAAGGTTTTCGCGAATATGGAGGACTACAGGGTAAGTCGTTTAAAATTTAAGCGTTTTGTTTTGTCGTTGATCCTAATGAGGGAGACGGGGGCTTGTTATTTTATATTAGGAAGTACTGTAGGCGTCGTTTTGAATACCCACTCTCAAAATTCGATCAATTTTCAATGTTAAGTGCCGTACTGTAAGATGATATATTTAAATAATTAATGTGTTGTCTATTACGCTTTATGATTACTCTGTTTGAGCAATTAGACCGGCAATTTTTACAAAACAACAAATTTCAGGCATATCATTATGTGTTCACACAGTTTGGTGACTTTCGTATTGATACACAGCGAATGGCTTGCGATACGGAGGGCACAGTGGAACATAGGTGAGTAAAGGTTGTCTGTTAGTTGTTTAAAGCGGTATATCATCCGGTTTTTGAAACATATCTACATTGGCATTCCTATGTGCATATAATGCTTGTAAATGCAGTTATCTGCTGGTCGCACTGTGAACAAGGAACTAAAAGCGCAAAGCCACGTTAGGTAACATAGATTTCTAAAACCGACTGTTATGGCGTTTCAAGGTTTAACATTTCTTACTGTAGAGCGTAAGTTGTTTTTCGCTGATTCGCTCCATGCTTTCGCTGTTACTTTACTTACTAATTGTTTTAAGCTCTACGTGAGCGAAACTAAACAAACAGTAGTTTGGCTGTCTTTCTTATCTATTATTTCATGTTTTTCAGGCTCTACAATTGTGTGTACAACAAGGAAGGTAAGATGTTCAGGTTTTATTAGTCATGTCTGTAACGTTTCCACTTGCCATTTGCCGTTATACGTGCTTGTCGTTATAGAGTAAAGGTCCTAGAGTAAAACCTAAACCCTTGAATACCCTTGAATTTTCACCCTTGAATAAAGGTGCACGCTCTTGAAGCGTAAATTGCGCAAAAAGATTTTTTTTAACCGACACTGTTTTTGCTTTCATATTAGTGAGTAAGAGGCACGATGTTTAATCGTTTAACTGGTCTTATTTGTAGCGGTCAGTGAATGAATTATGATTATTTTATGCTGACTAGCGAATATAGATTGATATACATGGCCGGACCGTGTATTTCAGGCACGGGACTCGCGCGAAGTTCAGTTCTCTTGCGAAGATAGGTCTAACCTTTCTTTAACGGCGCTCATTTCTCAATTAGCTCATTATAGAATATGCGCAAGGGATCGCGGCTGGAGCCCTTGAACATCCGAGAACGATAGTCTGTACCGCATTTCTGCACGTGGCTATTGCGAATGGACGGTAAGATTTATGTTTCATGAGCTATATAACTTGGCTGATATCATAATTTTGCACTTTCTTGTATACTCCATTTGAACTTCGTCTTACACAACGAGATGTCTTCTTTTTAATTGCGCATTGACCATCACAGGAAATTTGAGGGGAAATATCTCTATTATCTTGATTTATATTATTTCGTGTTTATTAAAAAAAAATCAGTGAGGGATCCGTGGCTGCAAAGCAACAAACAATTCTTCGTATTAAGATTAGCTTTGCAAACATGTGTTATACGTTGATAGTAAGCCTACACTGGCTCCACTAGGGTAATCTGTGTCTTGTGCGAAAAATGGCGTGGACCTCTCTCTTTCATCTGTTTTATCTGTCCAATGTTTTTACAGAGATATAACGCTGACTGGCTTGCAACGACCACTTTGCACGGTGACATGTTGATCGGGATTCCCCAGAATGTGGCCAAACGAATCTGTCATCTAGGGGAGCTTATTCCAGAAGCTCTGATCATGAGGACGATTCAGTGTACGTCCATGTGTGAATACCATTTGTCAGAGCGCCAAAACGACTACAGTACCCTTTTTTCAACGTTACAGTACCCTTTCGCAATTCATAGTGATGTAATATCCGCGTCGTTGAACCTTTTTGGATCTATGGCATACTGTAAAAAGGCTTCAAGTTTTATCTTTTTCTATTGTTGATCTTTGCAGCCGAGCTTCCCAACCTGGTCGACATCCACTCGCCATTCTATGTGCGCGTACAGGATATGAACTTGAGAGATGTGAGACAGGTGCTGGCGCGAGGAAATGCTACCGGTACGGTGGTTTTATGTGGATTTATATAGCTATGCAAATTATGTGCGTAGGTGCGGCACACTCTCCCTTGCTCGAAAATGGTATTACGTGTTTTTTTAAAAATGTTGGCGGGGCGGATAACAGCATTCCCATGTATTCTACCCTATGCAAGTTACTGTGTGTTCCGTCACGGAGTGGAACAGAATTTGCTTATGAGACATGGGAATATAGTTTTCGTCTGTCATGTTACGAGGTGGGTGTCCTGAGGCCATATTCACCACTCAGTTCCCCGTGGGGAATTCCCCTCATTTTTCTCTGTGTGTCTCACTTCAGTATGCTATTTACTGTCCCCAGGGAATATTTCCCCGAGGGAATCGGAGTGGTGAATATGGCCTCTGGCGTATTATTGGTGCGTGTGTTGCTTGTGTTACAAATACTTGATGATCTGGGCAGCACCATTCATTTACCGTTGTCATAAGTCGTGTACATTCCAGTGACATCGGAGAAAAACTTTTTGAAACGTAACCGCGGTCGGCTCGACATCTGGCAGAATGTACTGCGCACTCTGGCTTCTGCTGTTGCCGAAGAGCAAGCGATTACGTAGGTTTAATACTTGAGAGTACTGCAATATTCATAACGTAAAAACCATTTGACGACCAGTCACCGACCATTTGGTCACCACTTGGAAACCGTTTGGGAAGCTGTTCATAGGCGGATTAATTAGTATTGGTCGTATACAATAATGGAGTTTCCTATTAGGAGTGGGTAACGAGGCAGGGGTTATTGATGCATAACAGCATAACATATGTTACCGTAATTTATCGAAACTTTTACTTCTGTTTTTTTGTGGTTTTTTTGCTAACAATTCTATAATTTTTCATTTTAGTCATTCGGAAACAGCAGTGAAGAAGTACGCAGCACCACTAAGTGAGTACCATCATATTTTTAACTCTATTTTGTATTATATTCAAATTTCTGTGCAGTTTGGACATTTTCGGCACATCGTAGAATTAAACTTGAATGTGTGGCTCGCAGATGCGCGGGTGTCTCCACCCCCAGTAAAGGTTCCAAAACTGCGTGTTATGCCGCTTTAATCTATTTAATTCAGACCCGCACCTACTCGCCAACCTGAAAGATAAGTGGGCAGAGGCAAGGCAGTCACTGAGGAGGACCCATCACAAACTCTTGGTGGGACTTTATTATACTGCTTGAGAGAGAGAAGAGATAGAGAGAAGAGAGAGAGAGTAATTAGCAGTGTGACATAGGCACTAATTACATGTGCTAGTTGCTAAGTCCTCTATGAAAATTATTATGTCTTTGAGGCTTATTGACAAGTTACGTATGTCAGATGTAATTGAGTTACACCTATGTTGTGCATAGTGATTACATGTGTATATATTCTAGGTGCGTAACTCGCATGCTCTCTGTGAGGAGTTGTACAAAGTGGTGGTGGTTGTACGGGAGCGGATTGAAAGGAATGTGGAGGAGCGGTTCCACGAGAAGATCGATTATGGGGAGCTCACTGTGCCCAAGGAGGAGGAGGAGGACAATGTCGATGAGGAAGAGGAGGAGGAGGAGGAAGAGCTCTTCAGCAATATCAAGTAAGTTTTTATATTGGTATACACCTCGGTGCCGGCTGTGGATGTAGCAGATTTTGTTTGTGGGGTCGAGACTCTACTCAGTAATGTGAACTTAGTTTAGGGGTTGTTTATAATAGAGAAAGATTGCGCGGCTAGTTCCTAACTAGAGGACACTACATATTACAGCTATACGGGGGGGGGGGGGGGGGGCGAGCTGCTGTAGCATAATAGTTTGTCTACCGGTTCGTGAAGCTTCTCGTTTCGCATTCGTTTAGCTATTCCTTATCCCTAATCTGCTCTTATTTGAGGACGGAGCCCGAGGAGGAGCTCTGGTCTGATTTTGATGATCTTATGTGCTCACCGACGGGGAGTTGTACTCCATCGGAAGATGAGGGAGAAGAGGAGCAGAGAAAGGAAAAGGAGCAAGAGAAAGCGGATATCAGTGAGGACGAGAAGGAGGAAGGCGAGCATGAGGAGAATAGAGCCGGAAAAGATGATGATGACTTTGACTTTGAAGAAGCCGTGGCGGAAGCAAAGAAACCGGTCAAGAGGAAGTTAGGAAAGAAGGTGACACCGGCGAACAAGCCTAAGAGGAAACCGGGAAGGTGGGTGGAGGTTTTGTGTAGTCGGCTGGGAGCATGCTCCTAGCCCTAGCCTGTCAGTGGGAGGTTAGAGAACGTGAAGGAGAATGCAAGCAATGACCAGCCGGGAAGGCTTCGAGTGCATACGGCGACTTGTACATGGTCGACAGAAGGGCCTTAAAAAGGCTTAATCGCGAAAAATGCCGTAGCACCATTGTCTTGAATTATATTTTATGTTTTACAGACCAAAGAAAGCTTCACAACAAATAGAAGAAGAGCACATGAATGGCGAGCCTTCCTCGGCTGTAAATGAGGATAAGGTAGGTGTTTGACTGTCCTTTTCCCATACAGAATACGACGTTATACTAATTATTACTTACTAACGAAACGAAAAACAATTAAAATATTAATATTTTGTGTAAGATTCGGGCGCTCGATTATGGACGCATGGAAACGGAATGCGCTACCAGGCCAGCTGGCGACTTTTTTCGACCGGGCGGTCACAACGTGGGTGGTCCAAAAATTAGTCACCACGTGGGTGGTCCAAAAATTAGTCACCACGTGGTGGTCCAAAAAGTAGTCACCACGTGGGTGGTCCAAAAAGTGGTCATCACGTGGGTGGTCCAAAAAGTAGTCACCCCGTGGGTGGTCCAAAAAGTGGTCATCACGTGGGTGGTCGCAAAATGTCTCCGCCCACAAAAAAACAGGAACCGCCTCCAAGAGGTGTCCCTGTTCCCTATAACGTGTATGTTTAGGTGACACCCGATAAAGCTACTGTCACAGAGAATAAAGAGGATGTTGCTGAATCGAGTGCTGTCACCAAAGCTACACGCAAGCGGAAAAGGCAAACGAAGTCTGCTCAAACGGTAATTGTGTTTCCGTTTTGAAGCTGGGATACGGTATGAATAAGTTAAAACGTCAGCGGCACAGCGTCCTTTTTGTAGCTTTCTAAGATACCTTAGCTTACATTGGATACCATTGCGTATCTATCGTATGGTGGGTTAACAGTTTAGATTTAGATTCTGATATATGTAGTTAACAGTTTAAGATATCTGTAAGGTTAAGCTGTTTAGATACGTCCAATATATTTCCAAAGTAAGGGTTGATTCATTTCCCCCTTATCTGTTTATTTTACAGGAATCCACCGACCAGCCCGAGACTAGGAAATCGAACCGTCCAAAGAGACAATGTAAGAAGAATAGCATGTTCACAGATGATTTTGTACAATAGTTTAGTTGTAATGACCATTACGGGTAGGACTTTTTGGCATTCATCTTCATTTACTGAAACAGTCGTATACACATATTGTGTCATAGTCAAAGTTGTCTCACAAGAGAACCACGAGATATACAAGTTGATTAACCTGAAATCTCTAGAGCTATACTGCATCCCTAAACGCCACTGTGTTATCTCGTAATTCTCTTGTGAGACAATGTTGTCATATGAACTGAAAAATCTCACTAGGTGGAGAATACTCTTGTCAGCTGTTAATTGTTCTGGAAGCACATACGTTTTTATTTTGTAATTTGCATTTGAAAATTGAGATCTCGTGGTATAGGATATGTGTACATTTTTCTACCTTTTATAGTGCCTATTTGTCTGTCCGTTTTATTTCCTTGTTTGTTGTTTCTGTTATATGAATGTCGGATTTAAACTCGTTGCGTGTAAAATTGAAGCAGAATGATTCAATCAAGACATTCATTGTCTGTAATTTATTGTGACAGAAAGCATTAAACAAGAAGCACAGTAAGTTACCCTAAAAAATCAACAACATGGAGATCACATATATCCGCTTATTTACGTAACTAACGGAGAAACCGGATGCTCAATTCTCATAGACGTAATCACACCTATATCAACAAACATTAAACATGGAATGATAATAAGTTACAACTGGAGCCCCAAACATTGAGGTGTATGAGAAAAAGAAAACACATTGTGGCAATTTCGATAACCTAACAATGTATGCGGTAATACTCTTTCTCATCTCAAACGTTACCTCAATCAATACTGTAAAACTGAGCAACACAGAGTGAAAGAACTGTAAAGGAAATTACATTAGTGATAGAGTTTACTGTCCCAAATTTACTTCTTTGCTCGAGGTTTCATATCCTCACCACATTTGTGTAGAACAATCTTCGAATCGGGAGAAGTGTTGCCCTCGTGACCCTACAAATGAAGATCGATCGAATATAATAGGTTATAGACTGCGAGGTTACTCACGACAAATTCATGAGCACGCATAGAAACCATAAAACAAGCTCTCTAAGGAATATAAACGGCTTAGGCAGGACCAAAAATTCTAGCACCACAAAAGTATCTTAACATGCTCACCTTACTCCAATCGTAACCCGCCGAATAAGCCATAATCTGTCCTGATGAATGGATGTGACAAGATGTCAACGGCATTGGATGTTGATCAGATGTCTGGAGACAAATCAATATCATGCAATTGGCAGTTGTTGTTTCATCATACGTTACTATCACTTATCACTCACAGCTGATTTTTGGCTATCGAAATTTCAATGTTTCTCTCGAATTCACCGTATGAAAAATGCAAACAGGTGTTTGATCCACGTCAACCACCGATATAAAGGGCTGGCAATATTGGTATCTTTGCAGAAAATAAACTAAAGAATTATGTACAAAAACTAAAACTTACCTTGAGTTTAGTCCTCGCGTCCTTATCCCACATCGAATATCGTCCATCAGACCCAATTGTGACAAGAGTGCCATGGATAGGATGGATGGCCACGTCGTTTACCTGGAAAACAATTTATATAGAATCTTTATTAACAAACATAGAATAGTATTCACCGAGCGTACAATATTAGTATGCATACGTATAGCAATACGCGCACCACGACAGGGTACAGTTAAAGTGTCAATGTTTCACTCTAATGTTGTAATTGCCGGCATTTTTAGCGAAGTCGATCGAACGTACATTACAAATTTACTATACAAACTACTTACGATGCACATCCAAAACCCCTGGAACAACATAATAAAAAAAATTTAATAGAAAATATACATACTCCATAAATTTCCTGATATCCATTCACCACTTCCGCAGATCGGTGACATTTGAATGTGAAGTTGTCCTTGGGGTTCACGGGCTCAATGTACTGGATACCCACACGGCCTGCAAACAGTAATGGGGTACTTATGCAAGGGTCTATTTCGAAACAAAATACACTCGTAAATGGACGAAAAAGAGAGATGTACTAGGCTTGCAGTGTAAATGGTCAATTCATTTACTACTCATGCGGATACCTAAACTAAATAAACACGAAAATGAACAACTTTATTAAACGGGGCATAAAATGGGGCTCAAGTCTGTTCTAAAAACTAAACCAGCTCCGCAAAAGTCAGCCAACCTTCAATCGAGCCGACGGCGAATCCAGCCGGATTTTGGTTGTTCTTGTCCTTGAATACGGCAATCGACCGACTCTGCAATATCAACATGCATACAGTACTATGCAAGGGATGCTCGATGCTAAGGGAGTAATATGATAAGGGAAGCACTTAAGTTTTAGGGACTATTCGGTAAAAAAAGTATTATACCGTTCGCCAAAAAGCGAAATAATAAAACAATGTTGTTTCAGAACAACAATAAACACTGCAATTGATACACAATACAGTTGACATACGCATAGAAGTGAACTTCCACGGTGGCAAAAAATGTTGCAGAACTACAGTAAATACACAACATCTCAACATCTGAGAATATTTACAGATAACGGAAGTAGAGAAATTCAAACACGACCAAAACTGTGTTTATAAGTGTGTTTGAAACATACCTGGAACTTCAAGGGACTGTCAATGGTTTTCACTTCTTGTGGTCCGTTTTCCAAGTTGTACACCTGAACAAGAATGTAAGTCTAACATAAGCATCCGAAAGAAGAAGGTTAGAGAACTTACAAGTAACACAACTTATACGAACTAGACAAAATATGGAATTTAATGGTAATACAAAGCTAGCGAGAAAAAAAAGCAAATGTTCTCTACACAAATAAACTAGAAACATGTTCTATATAAAAAAACGACACAAGAAAATATAGAAAAGAAAACGTTCACCTTAACAGTCTTATTGGCCAATCCAACAGCAGCCATCGGGTAGACGACATCCGCACAGAAAACACGCTCGGGAAGCTGGAAAGAGATATTATTCAGACGAGAGATTATTCAGACGTCAAACAAACGGCATACTCAAGCCTTTATGTTAGCACCTCGGGTATTGAATACTATGGTATGGAGGACAAGTACTGAACCTTTTGCTCCAAGAGGCTCAGCACTCAGCACGTGCGTACTGTCCTTTAGGTAATTATATCTCAACTTAAAGACCAAGCAAGAAAACGGTTTATTAGACTAGAACAGATCCAAGGACCAGAATCATCAAGGGAAGCTTAGCACTACAAGACAGGAGGGCATTAGAAAATCTAGGAACTATTGTGACAAACTAGTTGATACCTGTATGTTGGCGAGACTTGTCTGCGTCGGTAATTGTCTCATATCCCAAAAGCGGAGGGTCTTATCCCAACTGCCAGTCATTAGGCATGAGTAGTTGTTACCTAGAATAACACACGATTATAATGCGAAACCCAGAGATCCAGAGCCGCCGCAAGAGTATTCTCAGCATTTTTTCAATTTCAATAATATTCAAACACACACCACTAAAACAAGTCAACAGTAAGGAACTAAGCAAGGCACATATCGTGTACAAATGAAATACACCGTACCGAATGCACATATAAAAGGCTATAATTTTAATCCGTATGTTAAACTTAACACTCACATAGGTAGCTGGTCCTTTTTATGCACTATATTATTTTGATTAACTTTACTGTTTCTTTTGTATTTGTTCACTGTTATAATAAAGATTTACATAAACGCCATTTCACCATTCATATTCCCCCTCCCACTAACCTTTTATCCAGTGGCACGTCCTCACTGCATTATCATGTGTTCCCACAACGGCTACTTGATTCGATGCCAAATCCCAACACCGAACTTCCTTGTCGGCTGCAGCAATGAAGATCTTCGAACCGTCCTAAAACATTCATCAACGATCAGTTAAAAAAAATGAATAAATGAATAACAATCTACAAATGGTCATCACACATCACAAATTGCTTTCTCGTATAACTCTACAGGAAAAGGGAACGGACTAACAGAAGCCAAAAACTAGCACGCGCATTGACAATCGGCTTAATCTCACCTACTAGTATCACCAATCCATACACTTAAACATCCCATTGGTGGAACACCTTTTCAACACAACACATATTACTAAGCAATACAGGCACAAATTACTGTATACAGAAACCCAAAAGAAAGGAAAAAATTGATAAAACTCACATCAAACCAGTCCAAATCAAGAATCGGTGCGGGAATCTGTTGCTGGGCTTTTCCCTCGCATTCACCATTCTCATTCACCATCCAAATGCTAAACGAACAACTGTTTTATTATGTCCTGGTCGAACCAGAAAACTTTGCGTGAGCACTTCGTTCTATGCACTTGAATGATGTTATTCTTAGTGACGGTATTTGTGAATAAAGTAGTTAAAAATATGGAAACAGATCATCTACACATTTGCTCCTTCATTCTTCACACAATTGTCTAACAATTACCTTATCCTTTTCAGTTCCACTTTCACTCGTCACTTCATAGTTCTTTTAATTGCACGAAGCGTATCACAATCACTAACTAGTTAGTGGTTCTACCAATGGTAAAACGGTAAACCCGGTAAAATAAGGGGAAATGAGAGAGAGAACAGAGCGTAAGAGCGAGAGAGAGAGAAAACTCACCGAATAGTTCCATCCCATGCACCCGCAGCCAACAGTGGCTTCTCCGTACATGGAGGACTGAATTTCAACTTTTGTACCGTATCACTTGGAGCTCCGTTTACCTAAATACGGTGGTCTATTGCAAATCAGGACCCACTCCCACATCAGAACCTTAGTCCTCAAAATGTAAGTACCATCTTTAGGATAACACTTCAGCTTAACAAGCGCGGTGCATTAGCTTTGGTCGTTATTCTCTTATTGGTGTTAATCAATAAAAGATTATTATTATTATTATGAAAATTCAATCACTCACCACAATATCATCGGGCGTCTGACTCTGTGTTGTCGCTGCCGTCGTCGATCCAAATAATGATGGTTTGGCGCCGAAACTCGACGAAGTACCGAACATACTTACTAAATATGAATAATTAACTTTAAGGTAAGTCGTCAACCTTGCCGTAAGTCGTCGTAAAAATGTTGAACTAAACAAGATTAGAAAAAAAACATCAAAAAGTAACAACGGTGAAACATTTCAATAAAGTAAGTACAAATCAAGGTACATTCAACCCAATAATCAAATCCGAAAAGTCAAAAACAATCGAAAACTATAAATATTTATTGAGCTCTTTTTTAGAGAAATCTGGCACAGATCATATATAAAACACTATTAAAACCAACATGCACGCAATAAACAGTGATGTTCATAAAACTTTCGGTTGATGGAAAATTAACGAATATAAATCTCAGAAAAAACCACTAGTATATCATATACAATCACATCATCCTGCACACAAACTGCAAAAAGAATCACATAAACGAAAAAGAGAAAGAATTGAACACGAGTTGAAAACACAAAACCGTACTTATTCTCTTACACTAAAAATGGTACTGCTAGACCGAAAATTACTTCGCAGTACCATAGTACCGTAGTCTGAACTACCATAGTACCCAAACCCCACATACTACTCAAACTACCGTAGTACAAATTTTTTTTACATTAAACGCCTTCTATTCTAAACCATACCCAAGTACAAAAATTAGCATACTTGTTATAAATTCACCAGGAATTGGAAGAGAGATATAAGGATCAAGGCACCACACGGAGGAAACGTTGACGAGATATAATAAAGGATATATAAAGAGAATCAACACCTGAGCAACCGCAGTAATTCTCATTTTGGAGAGGAGAAACACACATATGGACAGAGGATGTACGTAAACCGGGTTACAAACAAATCCACCCGGCAATCTACCATGGAATACCTCCTCAATTTGCATATTACACTTACACCGTTTCACAATAAACACACAAACTTCGGAGTACAGCACCACGCCGGCGTTACCGGCGTGGTTCTCAAACATACTCTCAAACAATGAGTTACAAAAAGGCGAATTAATTATAAAAAAAACAGTTATATTGGGATGCAATTCGATATGGAACTGCAAACACCACCACCACCGTACACAAAAATAAGGCACAAGTGGGTCAATCTTTAAAAAAAACATAACAGTGCCAGTTACAAACCCAATAATATACTCGATTACTGTTACAGAAAAAACAACTTCTTCATAACCTGTACCTACTATACCTAAAATTCAATAAACAATTTCAATGCGCAAAAAAAAATAGGGAAAAATCACAGCTCAAAAGGGAATCGGAAAAATATTGGAAATGAGAAAGTGCTATATAAATAAGACTTACAGTTACAGACGTAAACACATAAAACTATTACCCAGACCTATTTTTGTAAACGTAAAAGATTACCGCACTTAGGGCAACGGCGCCCGCTGCGACGTACTGCCGGGAGTTGGGTCCCAAGTAAGGATCAACATAGGGGCCAATGTAGGCCCAGAAGGAGCCCGCGTGTTCACGGCGATGATCTTCAGCCGCACGTGAGCGCGCAACCATTCGCGCTACCAAATCTCTCCTGAAATATGAAAAATCAAGGTCAAGTTATAGTCACAGAGAAGTCAGTGTCAGGCTGTCTGACAGCCTGATATACCTGCTGACACTACCTCACTACCACAAAGCCACAAATATTCTACTTGATTAGGCAACATCGTCTCTGTACAAGTACAATTCCTCCAACATTTCCTTACTTAGCCCTGTCGCGCTAAGAAAGGGAATGTTGGAAGTGGGAGGAATATCTCATAACATACACTTAAAGCAACGGACAACGCACATACACAAAAGCCAAAGGATATGTAAGCAGTTGCAGGGCAGGCTTATGTTAAAGGTAATGGCGGTGAGTTTGAGATATCACTAACACGACCGGGGACGCAAACAGACACCCAAACATCACAGGCAAATCGGCAAATACAGTTAAAAAAAGAAGTAGATGTGCATAGTGTTAAGGAAAAGAAACACAAACTAGTTATTAAATATTAGATTCAACCAAATAAGTGGGGAATCATTACCAATCAGTTATTAGAGACTCTCGGAGCGCTCGGAATCTTCTTTATCGAAACATCGAGTTCTGAAATGCAACAACCTATTTTAAAGCAAGACGCCACGTGGATCATAACCTTGCGCGCAAGACTAAAGATCCAGATACCTTACCGTTAGATACCTAAGGTAATGGTATCCAAGGTACCAAAGACAAAGTCGAGTCGGGAAAAAAATTGGGAAAATAATACCACTAACGACCTCAATCCTTTACAAACCGTGCAAGACACAGCCCAAACCCACCAAGTACTAGGTCTAGGCTGAATTGCAAGGAAAATTATAACGCTAAATGGTGTAGCACGGAGTGCGCATAAGTTGGGTGTGAACTCACAACCAGACTAGAACTAACAATGAAAGAGGTGCGCTTACATTCCAAGTAAATTTGTGATGTGAATGAGTGACGAACGGTGAATATGTGAATAAACTCTCGGGAAAAAAGCACAACAAAGCAGTGCGAGTGAGTGTATGCATTGGGGCGCAAACGAAACACAGAACATAATCTCATGACAAAGTAAGGTTCCAAAATTTTCCAATCAATAACTACAAAACAATCCATATCTAATCAATACATACCGTTTAGCCAGACGGTCGTCAATATTGTCCACAGCGACAGCCTTGCCCTCATCCAGCACATCTTCAGAAGCCTTTCTCTTGGCACTTTCGGTCGATGAAGTACTCCGGGCACTATTCGGTTGAGTTGCCGATAGCTCATCATCCTACAGATACAGAGTGGAATAAAAACAAGTGATTAAAACAAAATGACACAAACAAGTATTTAACCCGAAGACTTCGAGCAATTTGTCATCTGGAACTCGCTCGCCTGAGCTCAGGACCAGTGCGCAACGTGTCACAAGCAAACCGTGTACTCCCTTGAATAAATGTGCACGCTCTTGAAGCGCAAAAGAAACTTTTCAAATTTTTTTTAAATTTACATTGTTATAATCAATTTACAGTCAGTAGTAAGGCGGTCAATAGTAAGAAATCACTTCTGCAATCCCTACCTTCACTTCACTAGACACGTCGACCAGTCTATCACTCGATATCTCGGATGTGATAATATCCCTGCCAGCATTCAACCTCTGCTGCTGCTCGGCAGACTCCTTCTCCTTCTCCTCAAGCTCATTCAAACGGTCCACGATCGATTGCCAACAGAATCTGAAAGAGCAAGAAATAATGTAAATAATGTACTCTATAATACTTCATATTTTTGATCAATACTGATGCACAGGTGATACAACCTGAACTAGATGATCACTATGTAGAAATTTTACACATGAACCATCTCCGGAATAAAATATTCCAACCATTATGACAAACAACTAAACACTCTAACATACTCCTCTCCTCTCCTCGCCGGATTTATGAGCTGAAAAGGCTGAATAGACTATACCGCTTCACGTGCTGCAATATACCGGTAAACACCATTTCCATTTGAAATAGCAATTAATTAAACTTTAGACTCACTTAAACTGTGGTGCCGTTTGTATCAGGCCGACTCGAAACTGTCGCACAAACACCACCAAATTCTCCACATCCACTTTGGCGCTCACACCGATTTCGAGCTGCAAGAAAAGAAAATAATAAGTGAATGAAGGCGTATTGTGTACTACCGTAATCCGTAATTTGACACACACGAGTAGTACTCCCTACTGTGTCCACGCAAAGTACTGTGTATTACTGTACTGTATTTAGAAAAGTAATCAAAGGCACACAAGGAACAATAATTGAATAATTTAGACTTCGAGTAGTAACGTGCCGACAATTACGGTTAATTCCGCATGGTTTTGAAACATCTGTTGGGAGGGCAAATAAATTATTCCAATTCATAATATAAAAAGCATGTGCCATTCTGTGGCACATAACGGAACATAATTTGAATTAACTAGAATGTAATTACGTTCCAAAACCACGTGTCATGCCTCTTCAAACTTCCAAATAAGCCGCATACCTGATGCAATATTCCATCACAAACAATAAACGTGCCCGTCCTTCCAATTCCAGCGGAACAATGCACAATTGGCGGATGTTCAGTTGCAGTCGTAGGCAATAGTTTTCGACTAAAAGGAACTCTTGAGATAAATCAACTAATACACACACAAAGTATTAATATTCATGAACTAAAATCTATAAAGAGAAATGGGTATTTTTATGACGGAGACGAGTTTTGCACGACAAGAACAAGCCAGCTAATAAACAAAGCATAAAAGATAAACCATGAAACACAGCTGTTTTCAGAGAAGGAGAAAAGACGATACGAAGAACACTTCTACACTTTCTCTATACGCTAAAAACAACCAAAACCCACTTTCTGCAGTCATCAAGGAATTGTAGAAAGTGTTGGGTAGATTTAGGCACACCAAAGTCCGGCCACTCAACGTACTGCATGTGGATCAGAGTTCGCGATTCATCTACAAACATGAGGGGGGAATGAATAATCGAAAATAAGTGTAAACATAAGTGAAACATAAATTAAATTTCAGGGTGGGAACTGGAAAAAAAGGGCTCTATGATGTAACCCAAACTATGTTAGCGCTATCGCCGCTATCGCGCTAACAAAGCATTACACATGGACATTAAGGTCGAAAAGATCTTCATAGACGCAATGACGTCACACGGTCACAAATCGTGTTTTTTTTAGTAATTACTGTATGAGATGTTCCTAAACAGACGTCTTGTTGCTCGGTTAATTAAATGAAAACGGAGTAGTAAGTTGGACTTTTCCTTACATTTACAGTTCTACTACCCAAAAATTACGCATCAATAATAAAAAAGATAATATGCTAACAACAAACCATTGTCCCCATTAGTTAACGTCATCTTCCTCACAATATAATATTCATGATCGATTTCTTCTTCCAGTGACACGGAGAAGTTGTCGAATATTTTCACACGTTCAGAATCGGTTGGGTAGTACTCCTCACACCTACAAGGCAACTTCTTACATATAAAATTAATTATCCGAACCTTAGTAATTAGGTAAACAAGTAGGATTTCACCCAGAGGAAACTAAATAGCTGTGGTGAAAGAGTGAATAACAGAAGCTTTTTTCCGAATGAGGCACACAATGCAGTAGGACAACCCGACAACCTACCCGGCCGGAGGCAAGCGATAGCCATGTCTAAACAGTTGGATTGGTTACACTCATATGTCAAATATCGGTTTTGAACTATCAGTCTATACCCTACTATTGGCAAAATAGGGCGCCAGCAGGCGTATATTCACGCGCAATTCCCTCTTACCTGGCAAACAGCTGTGGAAAAACTGCCAAAAGACAGCGCACGTAATCTACTCGTAAATAACGTGAAAAAAAGGAATCTTATATGCCTCCAAATTATAAAACTTACTTAATCGAGGCCTTTTCCACAACTTTGTTCAGCATGATGATTCCTGGGCAGTTATTTTCCCAGCACATTTGCCAGAAATCCGAACAGGTTTCGGGCAAAGGTCCCTAGAAAAGTAAAATATCATGGGTTAACAAGGTAACGTCTGCAACTACTAATTCTACAATACGAGCCGTGAGCAGAAGCTTACCAGCGAGAAAAGCTTACCACTTACAAATTAAACTGTACAGGTTCTTTTGTATACAAACTACCTCAAAACGGGACCAGTTACGTTAAAAAAAGGGCAATCCACAAAATTCAATGCATACCTGCGACAAAAGGTATCGACGTTCGGTGTGCGGTATACGAGCGTGCGATGCGTTGATATAGTCAGTTCCAGCGGGCCGCAACTTCTGAAGCAGCACGCGATGTCTGTCATCTGCAAAAGACGATTTACGAAATGTGAAACACTTTTTCTTCTTCATACAAATATAAACAGAATTCTGCCGAAGGTACACACCTAGAAAGCTCATAAATGATGAAATCTAGGACTTATTGTTAGTAATTTCAACCATTTTACCAGTATGATTATTATTCAACAGTCAAACTAACCAATAAAACCAAACTAACATAATTTTCAAACATTTGAGTGGGTAAAAACCAGTAACTTACATGGAGCAACATCGCCATACCGATTCTTCGACGTATTTTCCGGCATTCTCGCTATCTTCGTAGCCAGATCCTGGTCCTTCTCTTGAGCATCGGCATCACATGAAATACGCTGAAATAAGAAGGATAAGACTACCATCCTTTTCAGCAGAGAAAATTGAACACTGTGGCAGGCACAATTATCAGGCACAACGAAAGTCTTAATTTGTAATAAAAAAAAACTCACGTAGAAGAAATATTCCCATTTGTTGGCGCTATTTATTTCATTGTAGCGATCTATAACAGCTTTCCTTGCCGCCGAATTCGAAGACGACACTGAATAGATAGATAGGTTACCCCCACATTGATAGTTGAGCGATGATGCTCCATGTGATGGGATGATATCGATATTTCAAAGGTTGTGGTATACAATTAAAAACTACAGCAATATTAGTCGAATTCCCGCTCAATTCCGAAAGCACTCAAATAGTGGTTGCCGAAGTTAAAACGGAAGAGACTGGTTGTATGTGTGATATCTCGATCTTAATTGGTAGGTCGAGATTTCGCGACTCTACTTTGAACATGCTGGACTGACGGAGTACCAAAACTTCAACACAATGGATCACTTTTTTTTTAACTTACTGTAACAACACATTTTGCAGGAAACAACACTGGCACACGACAAAACAGGGGATCTCATATATATACAGCCGTATGCACGAACGCCGGGAATATGCTCCCAGCTCCCCGCGGGAGGTGGGAGAAAGAGAGGGATCACAAGAGTCAGAGGACAAATTCTCCCTACCGGGGAGGCTCCCGCTGTTCGTGCATACGGCCACAGGGGAATACAAGGGACCTCTCACGCAAGCTCGTCTTTCCCGACAAAAAATAATAATTAAGAAACATACTTCCCGAAGCGACACTTATCCCAAAAGCGACTGCACCAATCCGTCGACAAAGAATCGAACCGAGACCCAGTGTGATCACCTGAAACACGGGGATTAATATAACCCGGTCCAAAGTGAAACGTCGCGGGCAAACGGCCCTCTAGAATGCGTGGCAGATGCGCCGAAATCAAATAACGACTATGACAAGATTACAAGATGCGCAAACGCATTGCATAAAGTCACCGACAATGTTAATAAGTTTTCAGCATGATCGGGATTTAATAAATAGACACTCGTAACAAACATTCACGCAATTAATGTATTCATACGAGCTACACAACTCTACGACATCAGTTTTTTTCAACAATGTTACTTAAAAACGAATCTTTATTCATCCAAACAAAAACAACAACTCGGATAATAGATCGATCCAAAACAACGTGGGAATGCAACATTAATGATAAAAACAAAAATACAGGATATAAAGTTAAACAACAACAATCTCCTTTCCAAAAATGCGGTCTAGACGACCACAAACAAATACAAATCTGCAACTACGAATACATGCGCAAAGGCTAGAGAAATTAGAATTTAATGCTAATTAATTAAAGGCTATGGAGATTCACGAACTGGAACAGCTTTATGATCAGCAAATAAAACGTTCAAAGACTGAAATGAAGACATATGGGTATCTTCAATAAAAATTTTTAGTAAAAATTCTAAAAATACATGTGCATAACTAGCATAACCGTGAGCATAATAAATAACAAAGAGAATCTTCAACAACAAAACAAAAGGTGTACGTATCCCCGACGCACAACAGCGACAAACAAAAACAGTACAAGTGTAAAATCGCATGCTAATTATCCCTAACTACTCTAACGATAAAAAAGACGTTAGTTTAAAACGTTAACAGTCAGCCGCGAAACGATCTAGCTATCACCGAGAGTCTATTCAAATAATTTCCAATGAAGAAACAAACAAACTCACGAAACGGTGTGATGCCCTCTTCTCAACAAGAATCTTGAAATTAACGATCACGAACTAAAGAGAAAGTGAATTCAAACATGTAAAAATTGTTGAATGTTATAAAGAAAGGTCCCATCCATAGTTCCATCTACTGGAAAGACGGCTTACTCTCTCTCTCTCTCCCTCTGCCTCCCTTCTCTTAGTTTTAATACTAAGGGAAAATGAAAAAATACAGTAATTTTTTTCGGGTTTTGTCTGCGTCTCTTGTTTTTGCATTGTCTTTCAAAAGTTTTCTTTTCGCCCGACCTGAACGGCCGAAAACGCATTTTTTTTTCTTTCTTTCGTCCATCTTAAACGCGCCCTAACTCTCTTTTGCACATCTGTACACCTCCCAAAATCATACGCTCGCCATAAAAGGACAACAATATAGTGCCAAATAAAAAAAAAAAACAAAAAAAAACATAAATCTTACCTCTGATAAGGCCGAGAGCGACCAGATTGGTGGTAACCATATCGAGAATGGTCTCGATCACTACTACGACTCGAATCACGGCCAACGTCACGTCTATCGTAACGAGACGGAGTGTTATGAGTCGACGAAGATGATGACCTGTACGAGCCATATCCACGGCCGCGAGTAGCCTAAAAAAACAGAGTTACGGTAACGAACGGAACACCATAAAGATTCAGGGCATAAACATACCACCGGAGCTGTTCGGTAAGTTGCAACCGTGTCAAACTAGACATATGCTAAAAATTCCAAACGCGGAGGTGGAAAACCGAAAGTAATAGACTAGGAACTAGGAACTGGTAAATCGATAAAAAAGGGATCAAAATACCATATAAGGAGTTAGGTTGCTCCCATCATTTGGGCTTGCTCTCCAGCAATAACGGGAAGGAAACTGAGACTGAGGCTGAGGGTCACTTCCTACAAAAAAGAAACAAGGCTGTAGTTCAATGTAGATTGCATATGTCAGCAATATAACTGTCATCAACAAGTCACAAGCTTAGAAAGTTCCGCCTAACAACCTTGAAGTTTTGAAAAGTAACAAAACTCCGCGAACTACGGTCAAATTTCCTTCGATTTTCATCAGAATATTGCTTAAAATGCAGGTAAATGCGTGTAGTGCATACACTACTCTTACGCAACCGCCTGCGCGAAGCCAAATCGTTTAGAAATAAAAACCCACTGGGACGCCAGCCGTTCTCGTAGCCGTTCTCCTGGTGGCTATGGCTCTGATGACCGCGGTCCTCCTCTGATTTTGTGTTGTTCCCATTCTGGCCATTGCCTATAGAAGGGTTCGGCCATAGAGACGAAGAAGATGTGGACGTGCTAGTGCCGCCCTGTTGGTTATGATTCCCACAATTCCCATTTCTGTTCGGTGGATAGCGCATATCCCATCGGCTGGAATGAAATACAGTAATCTATACAAAAATCATCCGCCGTTCTACTGTACCAATGCACCAATGATAATAAAAACATGACCGCTTACCGTTTACCAAAACATGACCGTTTACCGGTCACTTCAGGGTGAATAGAAATATGACGAAGAAGAAGAATTATCAGAGCACAAATTTGGTCGGTGACTCCTATTATAATTTATTACTGCTTATGAAGTACATTGCATTTAGGATGTATTTCGTGCTCAACATTTCATTCATTCGTCGTTCGTTAGCTCAGATAATTTACTCAATATTCAACCTAACCCTAACGTGATAAGGCATTTGCTAAGGAACCGTCAGAATACAAAGTAAGTGCGAACCTTGGTGGTCGTGGCGCCGGTGCCTCAAAGGAATGGCTTGACGTAGACGTCGTTGACTGAGTTGGTGGCGCCGGTGACACCGACGGACCGACCAGAACCTCCGACTTGACCACTTTACGGTCAGAAGCCACTTCCATAACAGAATTCGATGTGGTAATATCACCCAGAACCTGGGTACATTCCTTCGCTATGCTGAAAAGCAACAAACAATGCATCAAGAATGAGACTCACGAAAAAAATAACACACCAAAAATTAATTCTTAATCGTTAAAGGGAATATGTAGGCACTCAAAATGAAGCAAAAGAACGCGAAACTAGCGTTTCCATTCCAGACGTTAATTTAAATAGGCGACTGAATATGTAAATACGAATTTGCATGCCCTGCTTCTTGAAACTTGCTATTTGTCGATATAAGTCGAAATTTGCTCCATCAGACCCAAATTTATGCCACGGGTCTGATTAACGCGTTTACTATGGAAAAGGCGAACTTTGTAATTCATTTTCTTTCAAGTGGGTAATTGTAGACAACTTTTGTTAATGTTTCCTTAATGGGGAACACGGATTCTATTAATACAGCATAACTTCAAAAAGGGCCTACATATTCCCTTTAAACTCAATGAAAATTGCCTTGCAGGCAATGTGGAACAAAAAAAAACAAATGTTTTTAACAAAGCTATCTAATACCTTACAATTACTAGTTATAAAAGGGAACATAGATCAGCAAAAAAGCATCGGATAAAAATAAACGCTTACCTTGTTGCTGGCACTTTCGGGGATGCTTGGTCTGTTCCCGCATTAACACTTTGGTCACTGAGATTGATCTGCAACACGTCATTCTCATTTTCACTACGGATGCAAAAAAAAACACCAAGGGATTGACTCACGCACATAAAGGCGTTTTACGATCTTACCTCTAACAACAAGGTTAGGAGGTAAGGGTAAAGAACTTACGTATACTGTAACGTTAACGCTCTAGGTGGGGCAGTGCGGCTAACGATCTTGCCTCGACGACACCGTTAAGGTAAGTGAACCTCCCTCAATGGTTACGGCAACGTTAAGGTAAGTGCATCTAATGATGGTAAACTAACTAACCACTTCTATTTTACAAGGAGGTGGATTCTCCACTATTTCCACTTCAGTACATGAATCATCTCCGGAGACATCCATATCGGTCAGATCCGAAATCGTTGCTAAAAATAATAATTAATAATAATAAAACAATAATGTATGTTCCCGTTCCCAAAAAAAATACAGTAGCTGCCTGCCTGAATAGAGCACGGAACGCTTCACGAAGCGTAAAACATACTTGCATTGAGGCCCTGGCCCTTCGTAGTACTCGAACGGTTGCTGGTGTTGGACGACTGGCGTCCTCTATTACTCTTCACAGAAGCGACCGCTGAATAACTTTTTATAAAACGATAAGACTACAAGACCGAACAAAAATGATTCTAACCTAGCCTTAACCAACGGTTGCTGATTGCTCAATAAGTGAACCGATAATGCCTGCCGATATAAAATATTACAGATTACAGTTACACTTGTACAATCAAAAACGTCACGCTTACAGCACAAATATATACTGAGCACACTCCTACTTCCTACTTGTTAAAAAGGCACTTCAAAATATCGTCCGTAAATGGGCATTACATTATCTGTTCAGCTTGTAGGGCTAGTTTACAATATGTTGTAACGATCTGCCATTTCACTTTTGTTCAAATTCAAATATGCATATGCCGCACACGGCACACGCACAGCTTCTGGATGTGGATAAAGCCAAATCTTAGGCGCGGTACGTATTTTTTCACAGTAAATATCAACAAAACTTACCAACGCCTGCTTTAGGGCTCTCACTGGGTGCATCTTCGCCCTTTCCTTGATTTTCCGGTAGAGGAACAGGAAAGTAGAATCCCTTGAGGTGCTAGAAATAAATGCATACACTTATTTTTCCTCCTCCTTACGAGTATTCCGTTTCCGTCCACTCTCTCAGTAAACAAGTTTAACACAATTTAAAAGAAACAGGCATCCCTGAAGCCATGAAGTTTGAAAATATAGATATCATAGATAAGCATCACACATGAAGCAGAAAATGCGCACAATTCTCGGCGGAAAAAACTACGAGACCCAGGTAAATCGAATAAAAAGGACTTACGCCGCTGATTGAGTTGAACACCCTCAACCGGTTCAGATACTGTTCGTGTATTGTGGATCCCAAGTTCTTGATATACTTGATTCCATGCTCATCCTAAATGAGAATTAAGAAAGCTATATTCGAGAACAACAATTTCGATGCACCGGACCCCCAAATACCCAATCCCAATGTAGCTAATTTTCTTACCTAACAACCTAACGTAATCTAAGCTAAATGCCGATCCATCACCGCAATGCGATTTTCAATTCTCCAAAGAACTGTTCACAAGGCAACAGCAATAACAGATAACACTCAATTTACGTGTGAAACTATCATACACGAATACGATATGGGTCAATCTCAATCACGTTAGAAAATGATACACTACGCCTCTCTTTGTATACTCTTTACATGTTCTGTTATTGTTTCTACCCTACATTTCTAACTTATTTCTGCTTAATTACGTTTATTTTCGGAAGAATATAAAAAAACCGACGAGTAGATGTTTGCCGACTTCCACCGTTGTCCGGAACTTTGCCAGTTTGCATTCTGGGTTAACACTGTCAGTACTCTGCAAGCCGTACGGACACGGCAGAAAGACGTCAGGCGGCAAGTGCCACATACGCACATGGTTCAGGCGCCCGCCCTCAGTCTAAAAATATAAGCGTAAGTTCAAATATAAGCAGTACGAGATTTCTAAATTCAATCGACTTATCTTTTAAAGTTTACGGAAAGTTAATAAACAAGTAGTATTTTGACTAATTGTAAGCATCCCCAATTAAAAAAAATGTCATTTAGGAAAGTAGCACTTCCGTTGAGAGAAAAGCTCAACGCCCACCCCTGAAGGAAATTTAATGAGCAAAAAAATGTAATTATTTAATTTACTGACTACATAAAGAATACTGCAGTAAAAATACCTTTAAAAAAGATCCTGGCCATCGTCGTAGATGAAAATTATTAAAAAAATATACCACTACAAAACATACCGTCATAGATTTGCAACGGGCGGCGCAGAATTTCGACACGCACACCAGTTCATCGCACGGCATGCCCGGAAACGCACGCCCCATCTAATAACATAAAATTAATACTAAAGTGGTATGGGACCTGGTTTGTGAGAATTTCATTCCCATATATCTGCGAATTACGTTCAAGTCCCTCTCAAACGTATATATAAATGTGCAACATGGGAATATTGGCGAATCGGATTCATTTCAAACAACATGTCATACGGCTTTAAAATGGAAAAAGTCGCCAGAACGCCGACGGGCACAAATGCCGCATAAAATATTAAATAATAATAAGAATTAATTTTTTCAATTTGTGAACTATAACCTAAAATTATAACTAAAATAGGAAATATAGATAACTCAAAAAATATGTATCCCTTTTGTACCAAAAACAAATATTCTTTCTAAACTAAATAACTAAATTACAAAGATGTAAATCTTAACAAGCAAATCGCGTCAGTCTAACATACATTGAGTACTAAGTCCTTCCGGAAATCCGTTTTCGTAACGCGGTCCAGCATTTTCATATGAAAATCGGCCACATGCGTTCGACGCGTAACTACAACTATTTTAATTGAGAACAATATTGTGAGTCGAAGGAACTCGAATCACTACTAAATTAGACCATCAAGTGTAAACTAAACTGAAAAGTTAAACTCATTCAAACGTCATATAATTTCCTGGAGCCTGGTCATGGTGGTGTTACGTTGATTACATAAGAAACATATTTGATATTTACGTTTTTTTGTATAGTTCTTCCCTTTATTTCAAAAATAATGACATCAGCATCCACAAAAAAAGGAGAAAATAACATTAAATAACCCTTTCTGAAACTCAGTTACTTGTGATCAAGTGATCTTTGCGTAGTATAAAACTGCTTAATAACTCCGAGTTACCTTCAAAATTTACACAAAATAAAAGAAGATAAAAACAGCTTACCGAAGGAACCAGTAACTGTACGTGAGCACATTTTGCACCTGACACTTGGTTGACAGAGGAATTCCTGAAAAAAAAACATATGAAATCAGAATATAGAATGAATGCACGCAGCTAGATCATCTATCGACCAATAAAGATTTCTTATTATATAGAGGATAGGGCTAGAATGAGATTATGAGTTACTGAACGAAAAATCAAGCAAGAAAATACAAGATCGGCTAAACTATTGCAGATTTGGACTTTTATGAAATATCACAATTGTCTTCTTGGGACTCTTAGGAGCCGAGACAGTGGCTCCATATTTGAATGTATTTTGCGTGTTGTAGTCTTGGATGTTGCAATGTTTCGCGTTGGTTTTAATAGGAACGCATTGTTTTCCTACGTTGGTAAAAACGGGGCAATCCGGCTATGCACATACCCTATGTGCTCTAGCTAATGAAATCATGCCACACACGCACAACCCCAATATCGGAAACAATATTTATATAGTTATTTTTAATTACCACAGATAATTATTAATTATCGTAAATCTCACCTCAGGCGTCCTCGTCAGTGCTGAAGACTCACTGGAGGAAAAGAGCACATCGTTCAGGGCATTTTCCAAAGTGGAGAGTCCAGGTCCGGAACCTAAAAGTCATATGGGCATTCGGTGCTTGAATTAGAATGCTAGGCACGCTATTCGGAAATGCGAAAAGAAAATAAAAAATCTCGTTCGGAATGGCGAAAGGAAATGCTTCAAAAGTGAAATATGCGTAGTTGATCGACAAGCAGAAATTTTTTTCAAAACTGAAATTCGGTCAGTTATGAAGATACCAGACGTCAAACATTTACGTCTTCTTAGCATCGTCCGAAACGCGCCGTAGGTCTATAAGGTTCCTAAGAACGATTCTCGGTAAAACCAACATACCTTTGCCACGTTTCGGCGCGGGTGGAGTCACTTCTTCGTCAGAAGACTCAGAATCCGAATCCTCGAATCTCGTGTATCGCCCAGCAAATGAAACGTTCGCAGTCAAAGAAGGCGGTGGCCGGGTTATAGACGAGGACTTCGTAGTCGTACTACTTTCCACCGACGAAGTGATCGAAGGCGAAGGGGTCGAAGGCTGGCGAGCACTGCCTAGAAACTTTGAAAAATCGATGAAAATAAAGGAAAATGGTGTGGGTGGTCTGCTTACAATTACATTAGTGATAGGTATGTGCGGCATGTAGTAACCAGCATGTGCTTCAAATCAAATCCAACTCTCGGATATAAGTTCCAGAGATGGCTGATACGTGATCGTGCTAGCTTACGCGGTAGCACGACAGTCAAGCAAAGGACGGACACCAGTTCGTTCGCGAGATCACTATCTCGCCATACAACCATGAACAGAAACAAGGTTTCTTTTCAAATTGAACAGTCTAGACTCAAAAGTATCAGCTGCTCAAAAGTTATTCTAGCTTATTTTACTAGTATCCTATCTAATTTTGTTTTTAACAAAGATACTTTTGTAAAAAAAAAAAGATTTGGCTAGAATACATCGCGCCCACCTTGAGCTTGAGGCGGAAAACGAGAGGTACCATTAGACCGGCTCGTCGAATCTGGGACACGCACTATAGGAGACGACGTAGATGGAGAAGGTGTTTCGGCAACAGATGCCGACTTTTCCTGCAATAAACAACAAATTATTAAAGTATTTACTATTTAATTCAGCAATTATCCCTCCAAATTGAAGGTGATGTGAATGGAAAACAAATACTGGTGACGTGAAAGAAAATGAAAGTGCAAACGTATCAGCAAAACTGGAAAAACAGCTCCGGATGTAGCCCAAACTATGAGCGCTAATAAATGATAAAGTCACACATCAGAATATGCTCTTCGAGGTCACTGCAACTTTAAATATATGACTGAAACCTGCAGGTAAGTTTCGTATCCTCACCCTCAAATAACAATAAGTTACGCATCGAAATTATAAACTACACCCTGATGCAGAAGTAACAAACCTGAGGCGAAGGCAATAGAGTAGGCCTTCTCGCTTTGGCTGTGCCAACTGATGCTGATAAACTAGGAGTCGGTTTCCGCGATGTTGAATTGGCACTGATACTGAAAAGAAATAAAATTAACCTATCAATATAAAGGTAAACAATTATGAACTACTCACAAGTAGCCTAGCATTTAACTGAACAGTGAATATACGACCATATAATAAAATAAAGGACTTGATCCGTAATTAGACGGAGTTCAAAGGAGACCGTGAACTGAAATTCACACCGACAATGTGAATATAATTTAAGTTACCAACCACATTCCCAGTCTCTCGGTAACAGGATTGTATGCCATCGGTAACTACATCCATACAATCAGAGCTCATCCGATAGATCATAGTTCGAATGTACTCACAACGAGGCTGCAAGAAGCAAGACTCACTTACCCAACTTTCTATAGCGAAAGAAGCGCACGATCATAAATACACATTTGAAGGATCGGCGAAGGCATGCAGTCCCTTGACGTAAATAGAGATGGTAGTATATCTAGGCCTAGGTAATTATTACCTAACTGAACAGATAAAAAAAACATTTTTTGACTTACATCAACCACTTTGTCATGTGAACCGTGTTCTCTTTCTTTTGCGGTGTGCACTCGCAATTCGCCCATTGTTTGGAACCACATGCCACACGTACAACTGAAAATAAAAATGATAACTATAAATATTCCTGGGCTCCAGCTCGATTTTCCGGAGTCCAGTTAACTGCACCGAAAGTACCCTCTATTGAAGACTCATGTCTTCAGGAACCAAAAAAGCGACACACTGGTAATTTTCTTGCCGCAAACCCATTCGAGCCAGGATCGAAATACCATCTTGAAAAGATGCCATGCTGAAGGGAATAAAGTTCAGGCGCTCCCGGTGCCTAGACCTAGGACGGACCTGTCGCTCTTTATTATCTACATATTCCGTATACTACAGTATAGTTCTCGTCCGGTTTGCATCAAGTTGTAAGTTGTACTACTCACCCAAAAAGCTTGACCCGGAAGTGGGAGGCTATATGGTCTTCAAGATCAGCGCTCTCGACCGAAACGGAACACCCGGGATAAATACATCGCACGCGATTCGCCATAAATCGCGTCCGGAGGACGTACCTGCAAGTAATAGAAAATATAATTAAGTATATCAAGCACGCAACAGTAAAGCATAATAACAAAAAACAACAACCAAGCAAACGAAAAAAACGGCGGACCGAAAACTTTAAAGATGTAGGCGCACTTTGCCCGCACGCCTCGCGATAAAAAGTCTCACGATGATCCATTTCGGCGTTTTTGCACTTAACATGCATTTTCATGGAAATAGTAGCACAGAAATTGCACAGATTTAGCACAAGGGTATCTTCTGTTTGCACACTTAGATGTCTGTGCGCGTACTGTGCGCGCCCTGTGCGAAATCGGTTTATGGGCTCTTCTGCGCTTGCCCTAAAATTGCGGAACACACACACAATATACTGCCTTGATAATGACTCATTCACGTTGCAATATATAAAAGTTTTTGATTTCACAATCTGATAAATATATGGTCTATCCCTCTTTGCTATAAAGACGAAAACATTATACATTTGTCCAAAATTTGTATAAATGTTGAAATTCTTTGATAAAATTGCGGAACACACATTCGATGAACACTTCTATTGCTCTTTCATCGTAGTTAATATCATCTGTTTTGTAGCAGTATAATAAACCCTTTCTGTGTAGTAAATTAAACGAAGAAGCAAGAGATACGTATAATTAATTTCGATAACTTTGCTCTCAAATTATTTTCGATCGCCTTCAAATTTCAATTATTTTTGATCCAAGCTCCAATTTCAGGGGTCCGGCATATTTCTGACTTGTGAAGAAAAACAATGGATTTCTTCAAGAAACCGGATCCTAAAGGTATGCTTACTATAAATTAAACGTCTAATTCTGCAATTACATCAGATTTATTGAATTTTACGATCGTTCTTCATATTATGAACTGCCATAGTGTCTTCGTAATAGACTTTATAACTCAGTTTTTCATGGCATACTCGGTTCTACAGCCCAATCCAAGGGATTGCTTGTAATAACTTCTTATTGATTTTACCATAATTATGGATTTATTGATTCCAGCTGAAATGCGTGCCAATCAGCGTGAACTTCGGAAGGCCAACCGAGATATCGAGTCTGATAGGAGAGCGCTCGAGAGGCGAGAGAAAGAACTGGTGAGACTGATATACGATACAAACATACGATTACTTTAATATTACTGGACTACTGTAACATCAGGATTACGGCAACATCAATTGTTATTTATGTTGTCATACTGTAATTCTGATATAATCAATAACAAATAGCTTGTCAGAAGTTATTGCGAAACTACGATACTTACTGTAAGACCGCTGCAAATTACGTGCGTTCATGTTCATAGTAGTTTGTGTAATTTAGGTTCTCAACAACTCATTCTTCAGGAGCATACTGTTACAGTAGCTCTTACAAGGCAAACAGTAGTATTAAAGGCATACTGTAATAATTTATGTTGATAGTATGACTATGTAAAATGTACAATTGCGTTTTCCAGGAAGCTGAGATCAAAAAGCTAGCCAAACAAGGACAGAAGGAGGCATGTGGAGAAGCACTGTAGGAAATGAGATTACCAAACAAGGACAGAAGGAGGCATGTGCTCATTTGGCCAAACAACTCATTCAATTGAGAAATCAAAAACAAAAGAGTTACGGAATGGGAGCACGTCTTAGTGGAGTACAAGCACAGAATAGGTATGAATTGGAATTGATTTTTACCTTCTTTGTCGTGCACTTTGCATAAAAATGAAAATGACATACCCGCGGAGGTTTGCTTGCTACCTTTCCTACTACACACCGCCTGCTTGGAGAAAACTTATGTTTTGTTCACTTACACTCACAATAAGTCACTTCAATAAGACCCTATGTTGCTTGCCAATTTCACCCCATTTACACCCCTGACCCCAAACATTTCTATTTCTTTCAGCAATATCCTTTGTTAGCGCGATAGTTTGGGTTTGTATATACAGTATACTGAAGATTCACATTCCTATATTTCAGCAATATGTACAGTATGCAGAAGATGGCGGGCGCTATGAAGACCTCAGCCGATACGATGAAAGTGATGAATAAACAGATGCCAGCGGATAAACTGATGAAGGACATGAAGGACTTCCAGGAACAGAGTGAGAGGATGGGACTCACTGAGGAGGTATGATGAACCAGTCTAATGCAAATCAGTCATACAATCGGCGCATTCGTAGCGCACGTTTGGTGCACTGTCGCGCCTCCAAAGGTGGGCCTAGTGTGCAGCGCATGCCCAGCTATGCGACCTTTCATACAATCGGCGCATTCACTGCACACGTTTGGCGCACTGCCCTATAAAGTTGGCGGTTGTGAGCAAAAGAGGTTGCTCCAGGAATGCGCTTGGGCTTAACTAATCACATGCAATACGCTTTAACCACGTGCGTTAGGAGTTCGCGGAAGAGTATATCCATGCACAGACATTACCTACCAGACATAGTGTACAGGCAGCAAGATACCATACTACAGTATGCCTTTCACAAGTGTTACTGTACCTGTATCGCATATTTTCAGATGATGTCTGATACGCTGGATGCAATGCTGGACGAACCAGGTGACGAAGCGGAGCAGGACGCTATTGTGAATAAAGTTCTCGACGAGATTGGTATCGAAACCAACAGTAAGGTGAGCAATGTTTATCATATGTCTTTCGTTGCCTGCCTAGTTTTTCTTATTGTTAAAAGGCCAGCAGTTAGAACGTAATGTCTATTATACTCCTTTCGTCTTTCTTTGTTTCCAACAGCTAGTTGCAGTCCGTTAAAGCGAACTAAGTGCCGATTTCAACTTTGCGACTGCTTTCGAAAATCCGTAACACAGGACTGAATTAGAGGTTTATTTCTTCTGTCTTGCGATTATTTGTAAAAGTCAATATGCGTAACACAGGACTGCTTGCTTTGTGGTTACAGTAACCCTAAGATTTAAGTTGTGGCTAAACAAGTTATTTTGCTCTGTGCAGCTCGCATAATTTTTCAGGCACGAATTGTGTTACAGTAACAGTAACCCTCAGGTTCAATTTGTTGTTAGCCTTAAGTTATCTCTATCTTTGCAGCTCGCCTCTATCCCTGCCGTACCTTCGAGTGTAGGACAACAGTCTATGTCTGATGCGGATCTCGACAAGATGCTAGCTCAACTACGGGCGTAAAGTTATATATATCCTCGGGTTAATTCTTTCCTCTAATTTACGAGTGTATTCAGCCAGAGTGTTTGGTTGCGTACATACAACACTCCAAAAACTGATATCTCTCCATACTCATCTTACAATGAGCTTTCCTTGGTCTTTACCATTATTCGCGATCTTCTTACTCATTAGGCACAATGTGCCTACCCTACTGCAAATCCACGGTTAGGTCTTTTGCTCTACTGTACTGTACATCCTGTCTGATCATGTGTATGTTACTGTATGTACAGTTTTTACCCGGTGTTTACATATACACTGGTCTCTTTCGCTCTGTGTATATTAAATGTATAATAAAGTATACAAGTGCTACGCTCGTGTTGTTCAAATTTGGTCGAAATTGCCCCCTTACAATTAGTTTTCTCTTGACACTTGAGGGTTAGTTACCGCCAAACTAGTCACTGTGCCACACAAAGTCATTCCAAGTACGCGCGCCCACACCACTTTGTTACTTTGTATTCCATCAAGCACTATAATAATAATAATAATAATAATAAAGGTTTATTGATTACATAAATAACATATAATCAAAAGGCACCCTAAGACGGCAATGTGTATAAAAACATCCCATACTGACAAGGGGCCATAATTGTTTTACGTTTATAGTATCACATTGTTTTACGTAAATAGTACATGTTTTGAAATGTCCACAGAACGGGCCCTATCCACAATGGTCATTTTCAAACCAATGTATACAAGGCATCAAGGTTTCTATCGATTGATCCCCAAAAATCACAAAATATGGATTTTTCATAACTTTTATGTCTACTGCTTCTTTTTGTGAAAGCGATATGGAAATCCTCTTTTATCTCTTTTATATTGAAGGGCGGCATGGCTCACTGGCTACGTTCTCGTATCTGACCCATACGACCCGGGTTCGAATCCCGCCCAGCGCTACTATCTTGCAAACATACCACGCCGCGGGGAATAAAGTTAAAGGGAACGTCAACGCAGATTCATGGATACTGTATCAGGCGCCCTCAAAAATCGAATTTAAAACAAAAGACCCGCCTCAGCACAGGTCTTAGTGCGTCTTCTGCTTGCATCTATCTTGTCTGTCTGTTTGCTTCCTCATTTTTTATAGGCTGTTTACTGCGCACGATTAAAAAAGATGCAACTCATACTAGAAAAGACGGTGTTAGCACGCGTTTTGCTTCACAAAATCCACTCTATGGGACACATCGGCTAAGAGACACCGCCTTGGAGTTGGAGCTAAAAATGAAGATCCCCGACTTCGTTAGCAAACGGGCCCCTGAATTCTACATGCTTGTCTATGTGTGCTGATTGTATGTCTGAATAAAGTGGTATTCGCATTTTTGGACTTCATCTCATAGTGCAATGAATTTTTCTATCTTTTGCGATATTTGGGAATTAATCGATAGAAACTTTGCCAGATTTAGATTTAGAGTCCAGTGACTCTTTTCCATAATAAATTTTACATTAGGTTTATTCATCTACCATTTTTTTTTTCATTTTGGATCAAGGGCATCCATATGATTAACTTTTCAAGTTTATCCTAGGCTGTTGGATTTTCTCATTCCCTTTTCCTTCTCTTCATTTTACTGATCGTGTTTATTTAAACACTCGCCATCAGTTAAAATTTTTGTGACATACGTTGGGCGGGCATCTTGTAGGCTTGTAGGTAGTCTCGTGTAAATATTCTAAATTTTCTGCAAAGGGACGCTTTTTTTCAGGGGACAGGACGGCGGTGAATATGACCTGTTTATTTAACGCTCAGTTTCAATATGACCTAACATAAGTTGGGCGGGCGTCTTTTATGTGATTAACAAGTATATCTTTCTCTCTCGGAGTAAATTTCCTAGGGAGAAGTTTTCGTCTGTTTATTCAACAATCAGCTTCAACTCCTGACCTCTTGGCAAAAAAATGTTTTCATTGCGTAAGTGAGCATTACAAAAGCTGTGTTCCCCAGGCAATTGCCACAAACTCAAGCATCCATTTTATACACATCATTTTAATTTTCGGGTTATATATGTATGTTTTTTATACGGTAGTGACCTTGTTTCTCATTTTATTTCAACAAGAACTTACCAGAGAATGCTACGCGTTCGCAAAAAGCTTTTTACTTGTATTATACATCTATCGATAGTGTGTTCTTTATGTTGAATACGATAAAAATAATAAGCTACGGAGGAGCAAGCCAAGAAGTGCTATGCCATCAAAAGTGCAAACTTGTGAGAGGGGTTTTGTATCGGTTTTTCTTTCTATTATTTTGATGAATTTTAGTTTATCTGCTGTTAACTTTTTTGAAACTTTTTTTAATTTAATGTAAAAATGAGGACAATCTATTGACAAACTGACAATGATGGAGCTGCTTATTTTTTGTAGATTTTCGACTATTTTTTTCTTGTATTGTATGAGATAATCGCTTGTTCCAGGGGTCCCGCTTCGCCGTCTACTCTAGTGATGGGATTTTGGAACTCAGTTGGAAACTGGTTTACGAAAGCTGGAAGCGACGTGGCTGGTGCAATAGTAGATGCGTACCACGCTATAGTAGAGGATATAGTAAAACCGGTGTACCACACTGTGGTAGACACCGTTGTCGAAAGCGCAAAATCGATTGGGAGTTACATAAAAGAACAAGCTGTGGAAATTTTCCAGCGTGCGATAGGTGGATTCGCAAATGCAAAGAGTAAGGTCATGTCTAGAGAGGTGGCCAAAACAATAGTTGCGAAGACGGGTGCCAGTGGAATAGCCACACTCTTTGATGAGTGCCAACTCAGCGCGGCCAAGAAGGAGGAGGCGGTGCGCGCTACAAATGCGGGAAATACAATGCGGGCCGGCGAGCTACTGCTAGAAGCCACGCATGATGAGATTGCAAAAACCTCGAAGCATCTATCGGCTGAAGCTGGAGGACGTCGTATTTTGAAATCAGTTCACGGCTCATACCTTCGTGCGGTAGAACCTGAATGGAGGGTGGACATGGTAAAGAGGCCGCCGAAATCCTGGGAACACTGGTACATGGAGGACTGGCACGGGAAGGCAAGTTAGCTTTAGCGGTACAACAAGCGGGTTTTTCCCTTTGAAGCGGTACAACAACATGTGTTTGAAACATATGCTGAACAGAGTATTCCGATCTATTGCATGCTGAATTACTGCACGATTTTAGTAGAATTATATTTCTGCAACAGACGAAAATGCAGTTTTCAAGCACACCGGTCGTTATAATGCTTAAATGATTCATTCAGTTTGGTTCACGACGGTTCCTTGTTAGTATGCTGGTGTCCTTACTTACCGCACCAACATCTTAGGGTAGCTTTTGGTTTGCGAGATTAGAGCAATTACGCCAAGAACTTTTTTCTTTGACCTCATGACGTCATGACTCGTTGACCCAATAAACATTTATTATTCAGGTTGTGCTAAAGGGTCGCGGTGCCCCCAACAAACCCGGCCAATTCCTGCGAGTTCACAGGAACTGCCAAGTGGATCTCTCTCCGGCTCATCCTGCTCAGGATCCGGAAGAGAAGTTCTGCATTTTCAAAAACGATGATGGCTCCTGGTCGTTCCTTAGTGCTCACGGAACCTGGCTAAGTGCCCGAGAAAACGGTTCAGTTAGTGCAGTGGGGAAATGCGACACTTGGGAACACTTTTGGCTCGAATGGTGGTAATGTAGAGGAGGAGCGACGCTAGAAGAATAATTTTTATTAATTCGGATTCTTTTTTTTTAGCTACTCGTGCGAATAAATTAGAGTGTTTCTTTAGATTGTTGCTTTTGTATTCAAAAAGCAAAAATAAATGTATATTTATTATTCGCATATAAGTCGAGTTTTTTCACCCCAGACAGAGGAGCTTTCTCGTAAATTTATACCAAATTTTATACAATACTGATAATATTCTCCTGCATGTTTCAAAGATAAATGCACATTTAGCCAATTTTGTATGAAAAAGGTAGAGTATGAAATTTCCTTTCTTACTATTCTTCATTGAACAAGAATAAATGTTGCAAAGACGGAGAGAGCGACTCAAGAGGGTACACAAAAAACTCCCACGAGAAAAAACATTTCCTCTATTTACTTGAACAGAACGTCCGGAATTTCAGAAATATTGCTGTGAAAACCGCATTTATTTACACCTAAAACTCGCAGAGTTATTCCACGGCAAACTGTTCGGCCTGGTACCGTCAGAAAGGTAAACATAAGTTTTTACGGTTTTTATCCGTCCATTAGCATTCTTACTCTAAATAATAATTGTTAAATGAATGAAGATTATAGCAAACATTCTTACGATTATAGCAAAGCGTTTCCAGTATTGATAATGCCCTGATAGAGCAACAATTGATTCTGACTACGGTACCTGGCCGAAGAGTTTGCCGGGGAATAACTCTGCGAGTCTTAGGTGTAAAGAAATGCGGTTTTCACAGTAATATTTCTGAAATTCCGGACAAGTAAGTTGAGGAAAACTTTTTTCTCGTCGGCATCCTCAAAAAAGTCCGACACAGAAGGGTCTTGGATGAAGGGTCTTCTTAGGATTGACGCCTCACTGACACCCCATGAATATGAATGTCACAGACCCTACCAAAATATTACCTTTCCCTTTACATATAAAGATCGTTTATGTCATTTATGCCTCTATTCCTGCCACACCTTTATGTCCGATGCGGATCTCGACAAGATGCTAGCTCAACTACGGGCGTAAATTTATATAAGATCCTCGGGTTTAGATTGCTTCTCAGCTAATGTATACTTTTGTATTTAGTCACTTTAAATATACAACACTCATATCTCGTATCTCATCTTAGTTTTCATTGGAATTTACTGTTAACAGCAATTTTCTTCTCGCCCGGCACAAATGTACCTACTCTACGCTACGCTGTTCTACTGTACATCATTATTCATCATATACATAAGTTACTGTATATACAATCTTACCCTGTCATGAGTATGAACTTGTAATACACTGGTACCTTTCGCCCTGTATATATTAAATGTATAATAAAAGCTACAAGTTACGTTGTTCACACTTGTTCGAAATTGCCTAACATCTTTTATTGTTAGTTATTCTCTTGACGCTTGAGAATTGCGCCACTCGAAGTGTCATGCCAAGGCCACCAATCTTTAAAAAGTTAATGTTTAAGAACTCAGCGCCCACACGACTTCGGATTCCACTAAACACTTACAATGATTGAAAGCTTCAGCTGAATTGACATAGTAATCCAGATAATCCGCATCATCTGAATCTTTTCACTTAACATATTGCTTACTTATGCCGATTTCACTTAACATATTGCTTACTTATGCCGACACTTAACTCTAATGCGAGCTTATCTCAAACACCCACGCCCGCCCTTAATAATTGCAAAGTACACAGGCTGCAGTTAAGCAAATTGTAATGCACACCTCCGCCCGTTCTTATAATCGCAAGTACATAGGCTGTGGTTTAGAAAACAGTGATCTACGTTTATTCGTACAGTACAACAAATCGAGATCAAGTAACAACTTACAGTACGAGAAGTAAAGACAACTGAGCACAACTTGATATATATTACAAATTGGTACACGCATGAAACAGAATAAATAGAGTGATACTCGCGACTTCTTTCTATTTACAGAATACATACAAAAAACAACAAAGATGCGAACAGATGTATAATAAAAATTCACGTATATCAAAAATTCTTAATCAATCTACCAGGATCCAGGATATTCTTAGGCAATATGTGTAGTCAATATGCGTGGCCGAGTCTAGTAACTCTGCAATCCCTTACCAAATGACAATGACAAATACACAAAAGCTCATACAGTAATCTTCATGATAACAGGAGCATGATCGGATCCATTGCTGTCCGTGAGTATGTCACTCTCCTCCACTTTTTCCATTAGTCTCTCACTGACAACCCAGTAGTCAAGACGCCAACCGACGTTCTTAGCCCGAGCACCGCCTGAATCAAATAGTACAACTACAGTAACCACACTCATAACAACACAACACAATTATGTGTACACAAGTTGAAGGTTGAAGCAACTGTGCGTAAACATTCTTCCATACAAACAAACAAAGGCAAACGTAGAGTACCGTAAAGTGTATATTAATACTGCGGTAAAAGTTACAGTAAACCTGTTAGGAGAAAAAAATGGCTTTTTTACACAATGTGGAGAAAACGCACATCCAGTCAAATCAACGACAAAGGACTGCACTCTACATTTGTACAGTGCCTGAAACACACGATCTCACCGAAATAAATATATCCGGATGGATCCTGATTCTGAACTCTAATCTAACTACATAAGGAGCATACGAATGATTTATTAAGACTAACCTCAAACTTGGGTAATTAAACCACAAAAACGGAAAACTAACCCATGAAACTCCAGTAGGAGTATTTCACCTCTTCCGGATGCAATGTGCGAAACCTAAATAAGCACTTGCCAATACTTCCAACTTCTAATCCATATAAATAAATGGATCATCAAATCTTGAATCACCATTGGTTTGAGAAACCATCACAGTCACAAATCACACAACTAAACCTACACTCCTATACAACACCCTCCGTCTACAAGTCCATGTATCTACGCCAATATATTGCATGTTCTAAAAACCACTGATCACTGATAAACTACTAAAAGCAGAATAATCTAAACAAAGCTCCTACGTTCGGAAGGTCATCATACCGATCATGTAAAGTAGTAAATAAACTAACGTGTCCTTGAAACCGCTGTCGAGAAGCTTGGAGAAGCAGGCCCGTTCACGGTCTGTGAATCCAGCAGTCTTATTGCGATTCGACTCTGGATTCTTGAGATCTGCAAAAGAAACCTTATGAAGCAATATTCACCATACCACTCGATTCCCTCAGGGAAATATTCCCCGGGGAAGCACATAGCATACTAAAGTGAGACTGGCTAACTCCACAGTGAAAGTGGTGAATATGGTCTCTAGAAATGCACAGAAGGCCCTGAACGCCTGAACTGTATCCCAGTAAGCCGAGTAAGCTACCGTAATCCATGTACAAAGAAAGCGCTGCATCTCAATACAATAACAGTTTGTGTATTGAGAATGCACGCAAAATTTGAAGTAAAACGTGACTTTAAATCAGAGTACGAAAAATCTGATGCCATACTAAGTTAAACTAAAAAAAAAAGACATTCAACAAACCAATTTCATTGTGTGCCACGTTCAAATCACCACCGTAAATCACCGGTTTCTCAGCGTCCAGCTCTTTTATCTTCTCTAGGAACAGTTCTTCGTACTGAAACAACAAACATCTATCAAACAGTGAACAGCCCATTATACCGTACGCTGCTGGGCATATTACGCTTACGAATACTACTCTCAAAAAAAGTTTTAAACCAGGTTATGTTATTTGGAACGAAGCAGCATAATGACCATGAAATAAAAGAAAGCTAGCACGCAAGAGTTGACAGGAACTGCCGATACGACTCGACAAAACTACCGTATCGGAACTACTACTGTACTACCTCTGCGAGACCTAAGCACTCCATAAGCTAGTCCATCTAACATATCCACTCTCCATAATCATAATGAGCATATGAATTTTGAAAAGATACATTTAGTTTAGTACAGTACTCGTGCCGCAGCGCAATATGGAAACAAATCCCTCTATTTGAACGTCTCTAACTGACCACGATAAACATGTGAGTACAACACCAATTTCGTCGTTCTCATTGAAAAATCTCAGCGTTCTACAGTTCTACATTGCACCAGGTAAATTCGCTGATTGCGATTGCAACCTATACCAGTTGTCAGACTATTCTTTCAAATTACCGACGCCGATGCTCAGAAGACATACAACCATTTTCCTACTGTTTTCTATTAGCTCTTTTGATAACCAAGTGCACATTTCTTCGCGGGACGAAGAATGTGCACTTTTCATCATGTACTACCCCAAGATTATTTGTCGTATCGTGCAAAACAAGAACGGGTGACCACCAAACTTCAGCGCATCCGCATAACTCGAGAAATGATTCGCTAGTGTAAGTGTAAAGCCCCTCTCCCTCATAACATTCATAGTATTCACTCGACACGCTTCACTTGTAAACATTTACGCTTCATGTACGAGCTCCTTTATTCATGAAGCAGTGGTTCAATACTACTATACATTGTTCAATGCGTATGACTTGTGCCGCGAACGTCCCTCATCAGAAATTCATCCGATTCGTCCCCCAAATCAGCGAATCACAATGCCGTCAATCCATGCAATCTCGTCCCTTATTTCTCATTCCGATCCCTCTGGACTGTTTCCCAACACCAAAGCAATGTGGGTGTTTTCTGTGTGTTGGGGGAGGGCACATTCAAAGTGCGTATTCGTTCCCGCTCATCACGGGTTGGGCGAGTGCCCATCCAGGGAGAGATAGACAACACGAAAGTCGGAGACTCAGTCATACAGATCGTTAAAAAGTAGAGGCCTGGTGGAGACCGAGGCCAGAGCAGATGTGGACAACAGCCCCGAACTACTGCGGTCATTTCACCTTGGTAGAGAGCGTTGGATAAGAAGATACGAAGATAAAGAGAATCATTCACCTTGCGAAGAGAGCATTTTACAAGGAGAGGGTCTGAAGATCGGAGAAGCTACAGGGTGGTGAGGGAGTACATCATCGGAAGAGGGTTCGCAGATAGGAGAAAGCTTCGAGACTACGGAGCCAAAAAGAGCTGAGAGGATTAGCATTGCTGAACGGAGCGCGCCTGCTAGAGGTACTGTGCGGTTGTGCTAGAACGAGCACGGTCAGACACGTTACGACTGCCGCCAAAAATACATGAGTGACACAGTTTAAGGCCTACTTTTCTTCGATAATCGATCTTACACGGCTAGGGTCATTGGGCCGATGTCTGCACATGGCGAAATAGTGAGAGAAAAAAATCCATAATCCATAAAATTATTACTATTACTTTCAGAATGGAATGTACCAACAAACTTGACGCTTGGTTTGGTAGAAACATAACATTAGAAACAACGGTATTAATGGATTACTTTGATGTTTGACAACCATTTACCATGAGCACTTCTTATTTATCACGTATATATCACTACGAGTCCCTACCGTAAATTTTAAAGAGATTTATCACGTATATATCACTACGAGTCCCTACACTACCCTTTAAAGAGCTATCTCACCAATCTATCCCACTCAAGTGTAAACAGACACTCTTATCACTCCGCGACGTGGCCACGAGCCAAATGTATACACAAATATTTTCGAAAATGGGACCACGAGAGCGATCTTCAACACTTAGTAAAAGTCGAATACAAATTATCCCCGCAGCGTTTATGTTATACTGGGTTCACGGTTTTCCACACAAAACCCTAGCCTCACCTTTGCCCTGTCCTCAAGGTTCACCAGTCCTCGTCCCGAGTTCATCACATACGCTCCGATTAGATAAAAGTTACTGTACTCGGCAATGATCAAGCGGCCGGCGGTGTCAAACTTCACATTACCAATCCCTGTTGTCACCTGAAAGTGACGCCGTTGACACTTTGACACGACGACTTGAGTGCACGTAATGCGTAACAGTCATTAGAGCTGCAAAGTGATCATGTAACTAGATCCGCCTTCACGTCTACATAAACTTGCGCTGGCTCAATGGCCATATTTATAGCACAGAAAATATTCACTACTTCATGATAACCTACTTTGATTGGTTTGATTCGACTCATTAGTAAAACGCCAGCATAACCTTTCTTGTCTGTTGATGCACACCATTCAAAGTGGTACTCTGAAAGTAACAGGAATAAATCACCCAATTATCTGTTTTTTTCGCACATTATTAAAGGACAGCTGCTAATCAGATATGATAATCAAATAAACTTTAAACTGAGAGTTGAGAAACATGAATTACCCTTGAAAGCCGATTGAATCACCTAATTATCTGTTTTTCGCACATCATTAAAGGACAGCCGCTAATCAGATATGATAATCAAATAAACGCTAAACTAAGAGTTGAGAAACATAAATTACCCTTGAAAGCCGATTGGAACCCATCCATTAACTTCTGATCGTCTGCTTTCAATTTTTTGTAGTCGTCAACTGGATTGTACTTGGTCTCCGTCAAAATTAAAACATCGGCATCCAACGACTGTAGAGTCTTCACGCAATCTTTCTAAACCACCAACTCATAATAAGATGAAAATGCGGTGCAGTTCATTAATGACACAATCAGAAAGTTAAAGTGAAATACCAGCCGGTTTTCGGCATCTCAAGTATCTGCATTCTTATGCAGTTATGCTTAAGTGGGATCGAATTGGGGCCTATTCTTTATTCTAATTTATGCTCATTTGCATATGATGCATAAGCAAGCAGGGGTACGCGATGCGTTTCAAAAACCGGCCGGTATTTCGCTTTAAATATTTTCATGGAAAGAAGAATAACCTTTAGACATGCTCGCAATCCCGCAACATTCCAAGCGCCAAATTTCCACAATCGTGGGTCCACGTCCTGTCGGGGCCCGTCGTCAACCACTTTCTTTTTCTTAGACTCAACAGGGGCGAAAAATCCTTTCAGTCCAGACTGAGTTTGCTGCTACAATAGACACGATAAATTCTGATTCGAGTATGCTATCCTCACCAGATTAACATGATAAATTCAGAACGGAGCATCTCAGGTTGTTTTAGGCCCGGGGGCGGGCACTTTAAAATGGACGAGGGCATGCACGGGACGTGTCCTGGGGCTATCGCGGCGCCGGCCCTCGGACATTTCGGGATTTCGGAGGGGCCTAGCAAGGGCCTTTGAAGGGCTTTTTGGGAAGGGCCTTTGAAGGGCTTTTTTTAGACGGACCTACCCGGGGTAAAAAACGCTACACAATACCACAAATATCGCAACCATGCACAAACAACAGTAATATACAATAGTTATTAGAAAAAACAAATACTGGCAATAAATAACAAAATAAGGGCGTTAAATATGAATTTAAAAAAGGCTAACGTTGGAAAGGTCTTACATTTAAGCAGCTAAATATAATTACACAGACGGTTTAAAAAATACTAATAATAAGATTGCCCTGACATGTTGAAAATAGGAACTAGGCGGTCTTTGCTAAAGCTAGGCGGTCTTTGAAATCGTTATAAGTAGCGACAAGCGCAGATGATAACACAATTTCGTGAAAAAAGGATATATATGGTGGACTATGTGACCTAAGCATGTGAATAGGATTAAAGTATCGATAAAACTCAAAGAACTCAAATAAGAACACTAAGAAAAGTGGTTAAAAAAGGAAAGAAAAAAGTAATCACTTAAGCTGATAATACCACCGGGTTTTAATTGAATAACAGTTACATAATGTTCTTGAATGCTCGTCTGATCCCACATTGCCCTTGCCCTAATCGCTCGCAGTAGTAATTCCCACACGAGATAGAAACGTGAATATGGCATTCGGCAACCTAAAAACAATTGGTGAATTTGGTGCACGGGAACGATAGATATTGAAAATGGAGATGTAATGAATGAAAACTCATCGATCGGGATGGACATGGACATTTCGGAAACGGTCTAATGCTAGAAGAAAGCAAAACAAAAAAAAACCGTATGAATTAGCATGCAAACCTTGCTAATTCCATGTTAATTCAAACTGTATTTTTTTTTTGCTTTCTTCTAGCATTAGAACGTTTCCGAAATGTCCATCCCGATCGATGAATTTGCATTAGGACCATTCGAAAAAGGCATCCCGAACGCGCCCTATCATTATGACGTTTTCGATGAACACGATTGCCCACTCATGAAATTATTTTGGCTGCACGATGTCTAGAACAGGAGCCAGAGAGAGAGACGCTATCAAGACTAGCATAAGTGTATCTTACCATGTCCGTCTAGTGTTACGTCCATCCCTTAGGCTAGTGCAACATTTTCCAGTGATCATATTCATCCATCTATTTTACCAAGTGTGAAACAACTGTCGTATATCCATGCTTCTACACGCGAGCGCAGCGCATGGCCTCACTCCTAAAACAAACATATAAATAGCTGGATGGTGTTGTCATTTTTGAATGGAAGTATGGTTACTACGTAAGTTTTCAAAGCGAGACAATGCGATTTTTTTAGAGAATACTCACGTGTAACTATTGACGGATCCCACAATTTGAGACGTATCTGTAGAACACGACGTTGAACAGCATGTCCATTCAACAATGCTAACAGGCCAGTTGTAACGTCGAAATAGAAAACAGCCCCGTTTCGGAGTACAGATCCTGAACGAAACGAAACGGATTTTTGCCTAGTTCTTTTTGTATCTTGAAACGTCATAACTATCACACCGACCAACAGTCGGTAAGCAGACAATGAAAGTAACATGCTACGGAAAGAAACTTACCTCAGCCCTTTTGCACCTTGAGAGCAACGGTAGCAAGATCAACAGGAAACTGATGCAATGCAGTTCACATTCCATAATTTTAGTCCGTGAGGAGCCAGGAGCCTAAACGACTCATTCTCAATAGTATATACAATATACAATTGCCTTTGTCTCAATTGCACTCACGAGTTAAGAAATTCTTCGCCACGTTTTCATATACTTGTCCGTTATGATTTAGCTCGTACTATTAAACTAAGGAAAAAAAACGTACAATGCGAAGGATGACACTGGTATTGCCACATATCTTAACAAGCGTGAATGTAGACGTCACTGAAAAAAGACACAATTCGACGCTCACTCATAAGAATATGAATCTTCAGTGCTTCAATGACGTGGACTTCAGCCCGACAATTAGAACAGAAACGTCAGAAACGTGGAACTAACTTTGTTTATTTCACATTTGTCCGTGCTCGTAGTAATTCCTCCTGGCATCGTGACTCGTGGCCAGCATTGAGAGTTGACTAGTCAACGTCCCCAGTCCACGGCAGAAATATAGGCTCAAAAACAAAAGGTTAGAATAGGTGGGGAGGGGGGGGCGGCTCGGAAACAAACCAAATAAGCATAGCCACAAATCAACGAACCTCGTAACCTTCACTACACAGCACGTCGACCAAATACTTGTCTTGACAGACGATAGAATTAGCGCTGGGACTCTGGGACAAGTTCGGAATAAATCATTGGCCTAAACACGCCGAATCGCGATGAATATCGTTCGAGCCACAGCTGCAATGAAGAAAAACCGAAAAGTGTTCCAATGAGTGGAAAAATAACACAGCGAATAATAATAACAATAAGCAAAACAAGAATACCGGACAACGCTCTGCACTTTCGACGAAAAGTTGCAAAAAATTTGAACCGACAACTGAAAATGCACCGAAAATGCGCGTTTAGTGCAAAAGGGACCGCCCCAGGGTTTTGCAGAATTTTCGCATTTTACGGCCCTTCAAATACCCTTCACCGGCCCCCTCCATTTGAAGGGACCGCTCCAGGACAAAACGACGAAAATGCCTGCCCTCGGGCCTTTTTTCACCTATGATGCTATTCATCAGATTAACATGATAAATTCAGAATGGAGCATGCTCAACATCACATGATTCCGATTTTAGCACGATTACCTAGGCCTACACCGTTATCACTACTATAAGCAGAACACCGAGCCCAAACGCAACAATTCACCACCTGCGGCTCTTGCCCTTTCCTTTTAACCATTGTCACAGTAGCTCTATGCAGAAGACGATGCAAAGTTACAGCCACCTAGAAGTGACAGGTACCCAATCAATGCGAACAACCAATACTTGTCGAAAACAAAACGTTAAAACAAGGTAGACACTTGAAAATACCACAACCGTGAGATAAAATACACGAGATAGTATTCATATTTTATTGGAAAATAATGAATAAATAAACATGAAAATTTGTCAATTTAGACAACTGCGAACGTGAGATCGGAGATCACAAGTCAGAAGCGAGGAATCAAATTATTTGTTGGCCGAGTTAACACGAAGGGCACGTCCGTTAAAGTCAGCTCCGTTCAACATGTTGATGGCGTTCTGAACTCCTCCCTCATCGGCGAACTCGCAGAATCCGAATCCCTTAGGGCGTCCAGTTTCACGATCGTACACAAGTCTGAAAAAAAGAAAAGATGAAAACACCATATATGCAAGATCAGAAAGCAGCTAAGACAAAACTCCATACGTTAACAAATCCAAAACAAGACTTTGACAATGTAAAACCATACCTGACGTTCACGACATTTCCGGCCTGGCTGAAGAAGCTTCCAATATCATCCTCAGTAGCCTGGTACGGAATGTTTCCGACTAAAAAAGGACCAAATCAGTAAATAAAAATGAAGACGGCACAAAAAGTAAAACCGCTACCAGTCACAGACGCTCTCAGAAGGCCGTCAGGAGAAAGGCACCACTTACCCTAAACTAAGACATCTCATCTGAAAAAACAATGGGAAGGCAACGAAAGGCGGTGTTGACAACACTTTTAGAAAGGCCATGCTAAGGGTTAGAGTCAAACAGGTGGCAGTGGTGCTGCACGGAATACCGTCCATCCTTACATGGCGCCAACGATCGTCCGCATCCTCCACGCTGATGTTTTCACCACTATACTATCATGGTGGTCATCTGAACTCGGTACTTTAAACCGAGGATACGCCTGTAATGATTAAAGCTGATCGGTATTTTGGAACACAAAGACGCCGGAATTTCGAAGGCCAAAGTTTCAGCTTACAAGGCGAGACGCTAGCCCAAATGTTTGAAAGCAAATTCAAACACAAGAAGCAACTAAAAAGAAAACCAACCGTAAACGGAGTGACGGGGTCCCATTCCAGCCATGATTAATGTGTAGATTTACTTGAGCAACGACTCGTAAAAACCGAAACAAGCACAATGATTTTATTCCCCAAAAACGAGGCGGGTTGTCTGAAATCCCGCCCCCATACTCTCGCACGGAAAATGCCTGCGACAACGCGGGAATTTGAATCGGTTGGCATGGTGCCAATTTTATTTAATTTTGTTCACGCCGCCGCTCGCTTATTCGAATCTTCGCTTTCATTCGATGACGCACCTTTTATAATAGTGTAGTGTTTATAATCTTACATTTTTCGAAGAAGATCAAATCCTCGTGACGTTGCCGGCGTTACGTTGTATTATGCATAATGATTGCAAATGGCAAGAGCAGATCAACGCGCTTCTTTGGCATGAGTCGATTACTGAATCGATTCATAAATTGATAACAATGTACATTATAATATGAACTTGAGGAAGTCTTAATCCCCACAGAATCTCGAAAAGAGTAAATGTTGTCATTTCGATATGGGGTCTGCTTGCGACTATATATATATATATATATATATATATATATATAATAAATAATTTTTTAAAAAAAAACAACAAACAAAAAAAAAAAAAAAAACAGAAAAAGGAGAATAACAGCAAAAACAGCAAAACAAAAACTCAACAATAAACATAACACGAATACACAACAACAACAAAAACGAACAGAAATTACGATGAACGAATGTTTCTAATAGACCTCTCATACAAATCTACCAGGTCCATTTTACCTATCCGTTCTTTAAAGGCATCAACAGTGCTCAATTTTACCAATTCGTCAGGCAACAAGTTCCACATACGAGTAACCCTAGGCTTAAAAAAGTATAAGGACTGATTAGACCGAATAGACTCTTGAAGAAGCGCAAAGGAGTTACCATTTCTGCGTGACCTGCCATTCATTGTGAACATACCGTATAACATTGGATGTGAATGAAAACCTCGAACAATTTTAAAACACTCAACGAGATCAATCATAATACGGCGGTGTTGAAGAGAAGTGAGACCAAAAAATTTCAAGGCGTTCGGAATAGGGTAAATCAGTGTACATATCATAATCTACCTTTCTCAAAGCACGTTTAGTAAAACGACGTTGAACCTTTTCTAATAGATCAATTTCAGCCTTGATATAAGGAGACCAAACAATGGTAGCATACTCTAACAAAGGCCTACAAAACGAAATATACGATTTACGGTAAACATCAATACTTGGATGGACAAAAGTACGCAAGACACGATTACAAACTTGAGATGCATTTGAGACTATACGTTTAATATGAAGTTTAAAGCTGAGATCGGGAGAAAAAAACTACGAATGTACCACTGCGCAACTGCGCTTTAACTTTCTATTTCCGTCACATGTTTACTGCAGCGCTTAAGCTTGTTGTGATATATAATTGTGTCGGATTGGATACAATGATTTTGTGTCTTTGCAGATAAATGCCTCTCACAAAGCGATCCATATCCCCGGTCGATGTGAGCCGTTCGCGGATACCAGACGGAGTGTATCGAGAGGAATTACAATGTGTTGCCAATGGAACTCTTGCCAATTTGATACGACAGCTCAGTTCCCTCAGTGAGTATTTTAGTTTACATACTAAATAATTAAGCACCGCATCGTTGTTGCCAATTAGGGGGCGTCGTCACTCACTGGCAAAGTTCTAGTCTCTCACCCATACGACCCGGGTTCGAATCCCGCCCAGTGCTACCATCTTGCAAACATGCCACGGCGTCGGGAATAGGCGCTCCCCTTGCCTAGCCTTAGGACGGACCTTTCGCTCTGTATTATCTTCTGTGCCGTCTTCTACCGTCTACTTCACTCTATGGGACACATCGGCTAAGAGACACCGCCTTGGATTGGAGCTAAAAATGAAGATCCCCGACTTCGAGAGCAAACGGGACCCTGGATTCTACATGCTTAAGTCTATGTGTGATGATTGTATGTCTGAATAAAGTGGTATTTTGTTGTTGCCGATTATTCCGCAGTTGTGAGCCCATGCCTGCCTGCAGCTGGTACGGCTCAACGGTCAAGTCTCGCAGAAGAGGTAGTAATTGCATTCGATTTAATATTTTTTATTTAGGTAAGCATGCGGAGCATATTTTTGGTGAAATCTTCCACGATGCGATGAAACTGGACCACAAAACCAATACGCTGCAGCAGCGCGTGGATCGCCTTTATCAAAAAATTAATCAGAATCAGGGAGATGGACAGAACGGTACATTACTCATTGTTTTAATGCTTTATATTTGTTTCATTTTACAAGGACCAAGTCCATTATTGGGAGCTGGCTACACACGTTGCTTATCTACTTTTTTTGTCAACGAATATATTTTAGCTAGTTTGGATGAACTTCAAATGCGAAAACAATTTAAAAGTAGCTGTCTGGTTGATCAGCACACGTTGGATAGAGCCACTCTTCCAAACGCCCTTAGTGAAGTATATTCTCGGTAAGTATTTTTCATCCTTTCATGCGCTACATTGACATCAGCGGATCCGGAAATGAATGTTTGTATAAGTGCTTGAATAGTTTGAATGCACCGAAAAGCAAAGCACTTATATGGTTATTTACTAGTTTCCATGCACCACATTCACATTTGTATTCGTCTCGTTACAATATCTGCTCCACTCCATCATGAATCTCTACTTGGTTGCACTGCTACAGCTACTGTTACACAGGCGTTAATAAAATGACGGTGTTCTGTGTTCATAACTGTCTGTATCTCAGGTGTGATCCACCTCCCAACTTGGATGCATTGAACCCGTACCGTGACAGCAATGTTCCAGCATTAAGCCTTTATACTAATCCCTCATTCTTCTTCGATCTATGGAGACAGGAAATGCTGAAGGTGAGTGTTTGTTAGTACTTTTTTTCGGACCCAATTCACCATGTTCATGTTTGGTAAAAACGTTTGCTTTATTTCCATCTTTGAGCCATCTAATTGTACATTCCACATAAGAGTTGAGAATGCGTTGACATAGTTTGTTCAGGAATGTGGTGATCCTCGTCGCCGGGTGAAGTCCCCCGGTACTTCACCCAAGAAAAAGAGGAATCGGCAACCGCAAAACGGCGTGCAAGGACATCAGATTCACGCTCTCACGGATCACGGACAGAACAGACAACATCAGCAACAACAGTCGAGCAGGTAAACCAAAACAAGCTCTTGAGTCTTGACTATCTCAAGTTCTAGCTCTACGCTATGTTGTTGTTATTTTACTACTGACTACTGTAGTAAGGAAGTGGGTGCATGTGTCTAATTGTGTAACCCGAAACTTTGTTTTCGAGAAGCGCTGACGTTGCTCTCCGGGCATAAATTTGTGCGTAAACCACACACCAACCATGGCTGTAACACATTTGTGTATTTCATGCTTTGCATGCTAATTCATACAGTATTTTTTGCCTTCTTCAAGTATTGGAAACTTTCGGAAATGTCCATCCCGAACGACAAATTTGCATGTTTTCCTTTCCCGAACGCGTCCTAAGGTATACTGATAATCTTCATTTGCGCATAGGATGTATTCCCTGCAACTTGGATACCTGACTACTGTTGTAAGGGTTGTTCGCTTGTGACACCGCTAACTGTGCTCGTTTAGGTATCTGCACTCGCTTCGCGGAGGCGGAGCACCAGTTGGAGTTCTTTCGTTCCCTGAAGAATACCAAGCGCCACAGGCACTTGGACTGCAACTTGGTTCACATTCTTCACACAATCGGTCCGATCAACCATTGCCACCACCACCAGCTTCTTTGATCGCACCACCAGGTATGAATGAACCTTTCTTTATTTTTGTGTCTATTTTGTTTGGTGTACGCGTGTACGGTACGGTGTGCGTGTATGGTACAGGTACTCACTCAATTGTTTGTTCAAAAACTGCAAAATGTTAGGCTGTGAAGTAAGAATAATAGACTAGGTGTTTCATTGTGCGTGCCCATTGCGATTGCGAACCATACTCATTGCGAACCATAAGCACGTGGTTTTATTATTTAGGAATGTCGATGCCATCACTCCGTATGGCTCCGATTCGGCAGTCTCCAACGCGGGATCTCCCTCCACCCGACCTATCTCTATTGGGTATCGACGATGATGTAAGATTATTATTATTATTATTATCGACATATTCGGATTTGTGATGTAGATCGTGCTAGCCTAGCAAAAAGAAACACACCTTGCTGAGTTGTCACCGATTATTTTAGCCAATTAATGTTTGTCATGTTCATTGTATGATCTGAGTTTGTTTAGGAGGATGATGACCTTCCACCTCCCCCACCACCTCTCATGCACACTTCGATAGTGCAACAAATCGCTGCTCCATCGGCCAGCACTATTCAGTTTGTGCAGCCAAACGAGAGTCAGGTGGGTGTGTATTACCGAGTTGCATCAACTAGATTAAATAATAGATTCAGTATTTGATCTGCTTAATGCTTACTGTCGTTCTCCACAACACCACTGATGCATTTTCCGACATATTGTGTCGTGCTGCCTAGTCGTTGAATAATATTGGGCAATTGGGCCCGCGTAACGTTTGTAACGGCTACCGTGTGTATATAAAGTTCAGTCCCTATTGATTTTACTATGTCAATCGTCAATGTCATTGATTTTATACTAGCATATTTTGTCGATGTTTTATAGTTTTATAAAGATAGAGCTTTGGTATTTTTTAGGCTCCCTCATCGGCACCTCCGCCTCCTCCACCCCCGCCACCACCACCGCCCCTGCCTGGAACGGGTCCTACCCTGTCCGCTGGTGCTGTCGCTACATCATTTGCTGGTAAGAGATTATTTTAGTCTTATTAACACTGCTTCATAGTTGGCGTTGCTTTGATTTCAACTTTCAACATCGGATGTTTGAAGTTTGGAGGTTTTCCGTACATGTACGTCGTGCCAAATTTGGTGAGAAGTGGTCCCTCAACTGATTGACCATCTCAGAATTTACGCACCGAACTTATTCCAAGAGCTTTTTGAATGATATTTTATTTGTTTACGGAAATTTGCTTTCTAGGAGGCAAGCGACAAGAAGAAGAAGAAGGTTCGAGTACCGACGCAGCACCTGAAAAGGAGAAGACGACGGACACCCGAAGCAATTTGCTGATGGAGATTCAGAGTGGAATCAAGCTCAAGAAGGTACAACAATTGTCGATTAGTGGTGTTGTTGCGCTTTGTCTACTAGCGTGTTGTGCAGTCGCATGCAGCATTTGCGTTCAAGTTCAGTCGCATGCAGCATTTGCGTTCAGTCATGTGTGACGTGATTAGTTGACAGAAAAAACCCTGTTTTTTTCCACTGTATTATACACAAAAAAGTAGTAGAGTTCTACTTGCGGTCCACCTTAAGCGGGTATTGATGATACAACTGTATGTTTAGGTGCAACGTCAGGAGGAAGCTGCAGCAGAACGTGCTGCAACTGAAGCCAACGATGTTGCGGCGATTCTGAAGCGGCGTATGGAGCGTGTGATGGGTGGAGACGATGAGAGTCAGAGCAGTGGAAACTCGAATGAAGACTCTGATTGGGATGACTGAGGGGGAGCAAAAGGACTAGCACTAGATTACATGGTTGATGGTTTGCAGTTCTCCTCTCGTGACAGGTTGGTTGTTTTGTTTCTGCCATATGCCTCATATCATTGTAGCGTTGCTTACGTTTTGTGTATACATATAGTGTAAGTTGTAAGTATTCTGTATCCACTTTTTTATCGGAAGAGAAATCAGTCACTTACGGCTTATTACGGTCTGGCTCTGTAGAAAATATTATTCACTTCTTCGTTTGTATCCTTCGTTTTTTTTCTTTAGTAGTTAGTAGCATTGGATTTTGGACTGAAAATTCTAAATTTTAAGCCTTTGCTGGTGATGAGAGGGGTTGTCAATTTTTTATCCTTAGTTTTAATGTTTGGCACATTTTTGATATAGTTTTATCCTTGAAGAGTTTTAATATGCTTATTCTATTGTGCCTTGTGCCGTAATTTGCATACCTAGGCACTAGGCACTTGTGTATGCTTCACTTATGCGCATTATTACCGTTATCTTGTAAGAGCCAATTTAATATAATAAGATTAATAACTTTGTTTGCTTGTTTTGTGCCTCTTTTTAAAGTGGTGTAACTGACGGTTTTTGAAACGGATTTTGGATAACTACATTCCCTTGCATACTATGCAAATGATTATGAATTATGATTAGAATAAAAATCGATCTTAATTCAAGCTCGCTTAGCCAAAATGGCAGTTGTCCATCGTACTTTTCAAAAACCAGCCGTTATGTCGCTTTAACCACTTTTTGGTCACGCCTATTTATGACGGAAATAAATTTCATATGTCAATTTTTGTAAACTATCGAACATTATCTGACTAATCCGCACGGATAGTTGAAGGGCCCTTCGCGTATGGTTGCTCTAAGCTCTAATTGTATTTGTGTGTGACAGTGTGATGTTTTTCGTTTCATTTTAGGCCCCGTATATTTCATTCTTGGGTCCCACGTAGCTGTGAACGGTGAATACTGTGCGCATTACATGTTTAACTTTATCTTTACGCTCTTTGTCAGATTTCTCTCTCTCACTCTCGCTCTCTCCTAACTTCCAAGCTAGTATTTCATATTTTACTTCAGGAACGTGATGTCTGCGGCCTCAAGACGTCAGCTAATTGATTTGTCAATGCGAGCGGTCAGGGATCGATTTGTGAAGTTCTCGTCACTAAATCTACCACCACTCAGTTCAGAAGAGAGCCTTGTACGGGAGCGTTCCACTAAGGTACCTATTTACTCCTTTATATAAAAAGATTCAATTTTATATTCCGTGTCGGTAATGTTACTTGTTAGGTGGATCCTAGAAAAATGGAGTCTGATCAACAGCGATGAAGATGGAGTGTTTAGCTTAGTACGTATTCTTTTTTTGTAATAGTAGGGCACTGGTCCAGCCGTGGTGCAAATGGTTTTAGTTACCATGTTTTCATTGAGGAACGACTTGATAGACTTTCAGTTGTTCGACTACACGGTGCCAGGCGGCAAGAATGCCAGATCAATGTTGGCGTTGTCCGCTTTTGATTCACTGAAACCGCATGCAGACAGCCAGTTGCGAAGATGTATGGCGGAAAGTGCGGTTACGATTGAAATGGTCAGTTTGCACTTTTAGAGGGGTGTGTGGGTGGACTGTAGTGCTAGTGGTCGATGGGATCAACTTAAGTATGAGCTTACTGCGCTAGGCTTTTTTAATGAGTTCGCATATGGTTTGTTCTACCTTCCTTTATTTTGGGTAGATATTCGAGTAATTTGGTTATAAGATGATGGTATATGTCTAACAATAACAGAGTGTGTTTTCTTTTCAGACCCAGAGTTTTTACCTAATTCTCGACGATATTATGGATGGTGCCGAAACGAGACGTGGAAAGACTTGCTGGTATAAACGGGTATGGATTTACCGTTTATGTTTCAACGTTATGTTTTGCTCCCTGTACATTTGTTGTAGACACAAAACACCAGTACCCGTTCACGTTCTACACGTTTAATGTTGAGTTTTGTTTGTTCATTAGGTCATTTATTTAGTTTTTTTTTTTAAATAAAAAAAAGTTGTTTTCTTAGCCTGATGTCGGGATGGCGGCTATAAACGACGGCCTACTGCTCGACGTCTTCATAAATGATGTGCTTGATGATGCTTTACACGGTCACCCAAATTTGGAAGCTGTTCAGAATGCATTCAGGCAGGTTAGTCATTTGCTTTTGTTTTGCGACTTTTCGTTGGCTTATTGAATTTGTATATAAAGGGTCGAGCTATATAGTACCTTGACATTTTGATTTTGAGCCGTTAGCTTGTAAGGTAGTACCGCTACGTAGCATTGTCTTTGCTTTCTGTTTACTTATGAATAGTCCCTTTCCCTTATCTTATCTGGGTTTCATACAGTGAGTTTCATAAAAAAATCTTTTAGACAAAGCGAAAAACAACAATTGGACAACTGTTGGATATGGGATCCGTAAGGGATGTTAATAACTTTTCATGGGAGAGGTAAATTTCTAAATGTGTCGTTTTGTTGCTAGCCATTCGTGATCCTTTCTTTATCGAGGCTTAGTTTTGTGTAGAAAGAGGGTGCGCAATCCAATTTAATTGCTTAGTTTATCTTATCGCCGTCTACATCCAAATGCTATATTGTAACCTGACTTCTTGGATTATTATCTTCTTGGGTCTTCTTTCGCGAATATATTCCCCAGCTTCGCATTTCATGCAAAACGGTTTTCACAGCCGCGTTTGAGTAACCTGGGAGATTTGTCTGTCTCAGAAAAATTAGGGAAAACTTTTAATACGTGGGCCTGTGCCTTTAAAGCTGAATTCTCGGTGTTCGAATGAAATGAGATCCTGTAATTTCAGGTACGAGCACTTGGTGGCTCACAAGACCTCTCATTACACGTACTGTCTTCCACTACTCCTCGCTATGCTTGTAGCTGATATGAGAGTACACATTCAAAGGGTGGAATCTATCGCCTATAGAATCGGTTTTCTTTTTCAAAGTCAGGTTAGTGATATTGATGTGTTTGTTTTTGTTATTTGTTTGGGTTTTTTTATACTTTCCTTCTACATTGGTGGAATTTTGGATCCCTTTTGCTTTCTTTAAATCTCCGCTGCTTTAAAGCGTATGCGGATGCTGTAAAAGTTTGGGCCTGATAACGTTAACAGTTCAGTTCGAACTTTCGAACACTCTAAAATTTGATTAAGTTTAGGATGATGTGTTAGACGTATTCGGCGATTCAGAAGTGACAGGGAAAATAGGAACAGACATACAGGTATTTTTTTCCGTATAATTTAATCACTGTTCTTAGGCACTACCTACCGTAATACGTCACTGTAGTTTGTCTTTTCCCTCCACTGTAGTTAGTCATTGCAGTTAGTCACTACTACCTACCGTAGCCAGGCGCTTTATTTATTCACAATATATGTACTGTAGGTAGTTAATGTATTTATTCACGCTATGTGTACTGTAGGTAGTTAATGCTGTTTGGCCACTGTATACCGTTGCTAGTTGTTAGTCAGTGTAACTGTAGTTGTAGTTAGCCTGTGCGGTCGTTTTTTTGTTTTACTGTCGATGGTTTGTTAGGTACTTTTTTCTTTTTTGTTATTTTTTCACATTTACTGCACATTTAGCATGGGTTGTTTTGGTTTTTATTGTTCGTTTCTTTCAGGATGGCAAGTGTACATGGGTTACAGTGCGAGCGAAGCAGCTGATGAGCGGGAACTCTAATTTAATGAAGGAATTTACGGTTGGTGTTTGAAAGTTCGCCACTATACTTTATTCTTTTTGTTTACTCGTACTCAAATCTCAAATCAAGTTTAAAACAAAACTTTGAACTAAACCCTTTACCTAATTGTCTTTCTTGTTCTTTTGTTGTCGTTGCTTATTTCATCGAATAACATGTGTACTGTACGGAGGCACTATCGATAAATCTCTTAATTGTATTTTGCGACGTGCGCGGTGTACGGTACAGGATTTTAATGCCGTTTTGCAGGAAAACTTTGGCAGTACTGATCAAAAGAAGGTTGCTGTTGTTCGAAACATCTTTGAGCAATTAGAACTAAGAAAGGAGTTTTCACAATTTGAGAAGAAGTTTTCTGGCGCTATTCTACAGGATATTGAGGTTTGTTTATTATGATTATTTATTAGTTTCCTGTTTTGTCTGTAGTAAGGTTTATTGTTTCGTCAATAGGGGTTTCTTAGCACTTCTTTAAACCCAAGTAGTTTCTAATTGTTTGAGAGAAGCGTATCTGACTTTCGATTGTCTTGTCTTGTGTGTAAGCAGAATTATTAGTGTTTATTTGGGATACTTCAGACGTTCCCTTTGGTTGAGTTGCAACCTGTATTGTTGGAGGCCGTGCATTCAATACTGGGAAGGAAACTTTGAGATGTGATCCTATGTTGTTGTTTTGTTGTAATTGTAAAATATTCTAATGATCTAACAGCTGGGGGTTTTTGTAATGACCCTGTAACACCTTTTCCTATCATTTGCTCTTTATTGGGTTTGTTTCTTGTTTCTGTGTGGTGCGCTTTACTAGAGGTATATCAGGAGTTTATGTAGTTTAGATATTGAGCTGGCTAATGTGAATATTAGCAGCTTTGTTGGACTTTACACTTTTATTATTATTTTAATTCTGTGAGCATGCTGCCTTTTGCTTGTGTGATTCTGTTTTTGCTCTTTACTGTTACGAAGCTGCTTTTCCATGCAAATACTAACCATGGACTGAACTCTGTCTTTCGGCTATATTGCGCTGTACTGTGGGTTAGGAAAAATATCTAATGATATATTCTATTTGTGTTAGATTTATCTATATATGTGTATGTCTGGTTCATGCTTTGAAAGTTGAACGCTTTTCGTGAGGTTTTTGGGTATTGAAGTTTATGTTCTTTGTTTGCGAATGATTACAGAATTCTATGTGCGTATTTTTTTTGAATAAACTTTTCCAGTTAATTTGTTGTTTTCAGTTGTGGTGTAATTTCATTTCCTACATACCGCTTATTGTTTTTATTGAATAAGAATTGAAGCAGATTCGTCTTTTTTTAATGTAGGAGGAACTTGTGATGCATAGTTATAGTTGATAGCATCGCCACTCGTCACATATTTATGTAATTGGGCGTAGGTAAATGATGGAGCTTGGTATACGGTAGTCATAAGTAGTCAACCGCAAATGGCTACCGTATACGAGTTTGGCCAGTAAGCGGTTAATTGCCATACTGAAGCTCTTCCTCCAAAACAAAAGCGCTAAACGTATGGGGTTTGTATGACAGAACATGTGGATTTCGCTGTTGGAGCTACTGCAATCCATTCAAAGTGAAACTCGGGTGGCTCGCGGCGAAAGAAATTAGGTGCGCCTACATATCGCCGCGAGATTCTCGTTCGTGCAGTGAGCACCTTTTCGCGAAAACCTGGTGAAGTTAGAGCACTACACCCATTCATTGTCCTACAGTCGTTTCAGCGCGCAACTTTTACGCGCCAGGGTTTCGCCGCGCACGCCCGAGTTTCGCCGCGCACGTTATAGCATTGAAGAGAAAAGGAAACTTTTAGATCTGGCGGTGGTTGTCCTTGTATGAGTAATGTTTGCACAATGGAATGAAATATCCCGACAAGTGTCCAGTCTGGTGTCCAACGATGATGGAAGTGTGGACGCGGATTCTTATTTGGTTGGTTATATTCTAGTCGTAATTCTTTGCATACCTTTTTAGTCTATGTGTATTAAGTAACTGCACCGTAAGGGACGTCAAAACCCGAAAGTGCACGACGAAGAGAAGTCAGGTGCGCCTAGATCTCGCCGCGCACATCTAGTCTTCGTTGGACTCTCACAAGGTCCTCGTGAGTGCGCTAAGTACCCTTTCTCGAAAACCTGGCGAGGTCGCCGCGCACCACTTAATCTGATTATGTATAACTTGTCGACCTTCCTTTCTCCGCTCCATGTTTTCGGCCTGCACCACTGTGTTTCGTCAGGGGTGCTTCCACAGTTCTTCGCCGGTGATGGGTCTTAAACTTACATTTTGAGTGAATCTATTCTGTGTTATTTCAGTCGGATTCATCCGTCTCCTCTCTCAACGACGAACTGCTCTCTGTGTTGGGAAACAGTTATTCAGAGTTTTATGAGAGATCGAAGCCCGTGATTAGGAGACTGGCGAGTATGACCCATGGTACGGTAGCAAGGTGCAGGCTTTCAAAGAGGTGGGTGCTCAATTATTAATTAAGTAACTTAGTTATTAAATAACATCACATATGTACACCACGAATTTATGTGATGCTGATGAAAGCGTGAAAATTGACGTGCCGGTAACTTTACGGTATGCGTGCGGCGTGGGAAAAGTGGCACGCCGTTGGGTTCGGGCGTGCAAGTTGCGCACGCCATAAAGTTGCCGCTTGCACGCCGTACTCAACGTGGTGGTGTGCACCTTTGCATACCACCACGTTGCCAAATGCACTTTGCACGCCGTTCTAAGTTTCGTCAGTGTAGTGTAGTACAAAGGCAGAAATGGATGTCGGCTGCCTGCATACTACCTACTTATACAACCTAAGTATTCATGAGTAGGTTGTGCTTAGGTACTACTGTTTTTGATTATAATGATTTCTGGTACTGTTTGCTCTCTTATTGTGTGTTCATTCAGAAAGTTTGCTGGTACATCGAATTATTTCTTCAATAAGATGACGAACAATGAGGCACATGCACTTCAGCTCTACGCCAATACGGTGTCCTTTATTCATTTCGGATGTAAGAAGCTGGAGAGTGAGGTAAATTTGTTCAGTTAGTTTATTCAGACCTCGTTTATTCAGTACTGTATTTGTATGTATTGTGCGGTTGCAGTTGCGTTTATCGAGTAGGCGTGGCTTATCTGGTGACGCTCTTGTTTTCCGTGAATGGAACCAAAGTTCGATCCCTGCCTCGCGCACCAAATGATTAAAATACATAGTCCTACCGAGTGCTAGTGAAGAAACAACATCCCGAATGATGGTCGATTTTGTTGTTTTCCTTCTATGGTCGTTTGGTAAAAGTATCTGGGTAATAAATGTAATATCCGATATTTATTCACCTTGGACATTCTTAGTGTTTTTATTTACTCTTTCCTAGCGGTATGAATGACAATTTGTGTGCTAGAGACAGAGATGTCAGCTAAACGTTTTCTTCGCTGACGCGCTTTATGCACTTTTTGTTGCACATGGGAAACATTTGAACACAAACGTTCGAGCGCCGTTGGTTCAGTGGTAGAATGCTCGCCTGCCACGCGGGCGGCCCGGGTTCGATTCCCGGACGGCGCAATTGTTTTGCATATGCCGAATTGTACATTTATTCTAGTGTTCTATCACGTCATTTAGTAAGCTTTCGAACGTTTCATTAATTCATTAAAGCTTTTGAATGTTTCTTTAATTCAGTAAAGCTTTGGAATTTTTGGTAATTTATTTATTAAAGGTGTATGTTTTAGATAGTCTTCATGGTGCATTTGGATAAAATGGAGAAGATGCTAACTGAGGGTCTGTGTCAGATCTTATCGGAGCTGTGCAACTTGATCGGACAAATACAAGCTGGAGAATAGTGAGTGTTCTCTGATTATTTTGAAACAGTTTTCTTAATTTCTGACCATGTAGCAGTGCTTTCGTGCTTTGCTTTCCATAACACGATAAATGCTCTGTGATGTTTAGATTTTAGAATACGTTGTGTTTCAGTGTGAGCTGTCAGCTTATAATGTTTACTTCAGCTGTCTCCTTGTTGGTGAGAATATTAATAAACAGAAATAAGGTATTGACAATGTATGCGGACTCGTAAGTCACTGTTTTAGTCCCGTTACCGATGAGAAGACCCGTGTTCGTCTTGTGCCAGTCTATTCTACGCTGACAGTACGGAATGACGTTGTTCAGAACATTCAGAAGATTGACAAAAAGTAAGTGTGTAAGAGTGATTACGGTAAGCTAAGGCAGGGTGAGCTACGGTAAGGTACGTTAACTTGAGGTAAAGAGTTATAGATGTTGGTGCCTTTTCAGACTGGTATCATTAGTATTGTGTGGTGAGTGAAGATTCAGTCGACAATCCTCTTATTGTCAGTACGTACAGATAGCTTGATCGAAGGGGGTTGTAGGCTTAAGAACACACTGAAACATGTGTAGCTTGAGCCTAAGCTAGACATGCTCCAGTGTGCGTGTGTGTGTGTGTTTGTGTGGGGGGGGGGGTAACCGACAGAGAGATTACGATGTTTTACTTGGGGATGTTCAGAATGTTGGACGAGGAGTCTGCCAGAAGCACTGGTTCGTCGTCGTCCGTCTCTACGAACAGCAATGGGGAGGATTCGAATGAGGAGGCACGGACTCCTTCTCCTCCAAATGATGTCCCGAAGTCACATCTGCTGCTCACACCTACACCTCGACCCAGGTGTGTTGATCATTGTCTAAGCCTAAGCCTAAGCCTAAGCTAACCATAAGGAGTAGGGCGTAAGTTTCGTGTGTAAATGTTTAGTACCATGGGCATCTTGTAAGTGGATGTATTCAACGATAAGTTTGTTTCAAATGCAAATTCGAAGTAGCCGAGGTGGTATAAAGATGTGAGATGTAATCCAGTCCGGCAACGATTTGTCTTCAATATGTGGCTTCTGTGTTTTGTATATTATATTATTGGGCATTTAGTGAAATTGTGAAGGGAAACGAGTCGGCGAACCGTGATGTGAGTAACCGGACACTTGGTATTGAAGAGGAGAGCGAGGATGAAGATCCTTTCGCTGAGGAGCGAGTACAGACTGCTGTGTGAGTATAGTTGAAGTAGTTTGTTAAAACGGTAGAACAGCCGGTGTTTGAAACACATGGGGTGCATGTGTATTTCCACGTAGTGTATGCAAGTGATTATAATTAGTTTAAAATAGGTAAAAACCGGTTGTTGTACCTCTTCAAACAATGATATCACGGAAGGGTCTGAATGGCAGAATCTTATATCCTGCCAGCTGGGGTGGTTGGTTGGTACGCCTGAGATTTAGGACAATTTTCTTTCTGGTTCTATTTTTTTAGGTTTAGACTTACAATTAGTCATAGGCTTTGTTATTTTTATAAGTTTATTTAGGCATTCATTCACAAACATACATAATACTATGAAGTGTTTGTAGAATGGTTTCCACACTACCCTGTTCTACACATCCTAGGTTACGGTAACCTGAGGACATATTCACCACTTTCCCCATGGGGAATTCCCCGTATTTTTCTCCCGCGTGTCTCACATTAGAGTTCTATTTTCTGTCCGCAGGGAAGGGAATCGGAGTGGTGAATATGGCCTCTGGATTCGTTCCCTGCTTTTGTCAGGCGATGAGGCGATAATGCTTTCAGGCGTCTCCAAGACATTGTAACATATTTTATCATATCTTAGAAGTCCTATTGGAATCGAAGATGTTTCCTTTGACAAACGCGATGAAACGGATGAAGTCGAAGGAGAAGAGGAGGATACATTGGGATTCATGGGTATTAAGTTACTTGCTTTTACGATTATATAGAATGTTGACGTGTAGTTCTTTCAATTCGAGCATCTCAATTTTGTAGAGTTATTGTTTGTATTACATGGTGCAAAATACGCATCGCAATGTTGTACTGTGATCGCATGAGTTAGCTTGTACTACAAACATCAGAATTATACGTGTACACTTGTGCACAATTGATAAGAGAAGATGGGTCTACCTTACTTTTTACCTTGTGTTAGAGAAAGTGAATTCAGAACCAGAACTCAGCAGCGATGCCCAGACCTTGGATACGCTGACTCGCAGACTTAGGGAGGTTTGTCCCTTTCTTTGTGCCCCCTTTTAACTTTTGTACCATTCGATTTGCACATAGGTTCCTTATATGCTGCCTTCAGCATTTGGTACATTTGTAATTTCAGATACGCGAACGTTCTAGCGAGCTCCGAGAGGCGAGTCCCGACACTATGAGTTGTCAGTTTATATATCTTTATTGGAAGTTAGCGACAGCCAGGTGGTTAATGGGAACATGAGCTTGATGATGTTATGTGGTGGAATATAGCCTTGTTTGGTCTCCGCGGATAGTTCTTATAAATAATGACCAGCGTTTAGTGAGAGGATATAACTTGCCAGTCGTCCATTCAATTTCTTGTAATTTACTTTACTATGTCATTTGTTTTATTATTATTATTATTATTATTATTATTATTATTATTATTATTATTATTATTATTATTATTTTTATTATTATTATTATTATTATTATTATTATTATTTATTATTATTATTATTATTATTATTATTATTATTATTATTTGTTTTGCTTTCTTTTAGCTGCTAGCTCATCTCCACCTGATATTCTCGACTGTGGGGGATCATCACCTGCGCGCGCGCTCTGGATTGATAAACTTGAGGAAGGATTGTCTGAGGTGAGCAGAACCAATCGTAATTGTCCTAATTTCCTCTTTTACTCTGGTGTCATTTGTAGCTATTTGTGAACTGTGCTCCAGTGGTGTTCATGCACGTTATGAGTGCTCAAGTTTTACTATATGTATTTGCCTGTTAGTACAATTGTGACGATGATTATGGAACGGTTTAGGAGTTGATTTTAAGAACACGTGGTATGGTGTGGTAAGGGAAGGCACTGTAGATAGGTAATATTTTTCTGAAGTTATGGTTTACGTTCCCTAGGTAACTGGTCTTCAGTCTCCGACGTCAACACGTAAAGCGGATAAGAGTGTGGATGGAGAGGTTAATAAGGCCACTACTCCTCCCGAGCAAGATACCAAGGTGAGGTGTCTTTCGTATAGTTGTCTATATTTATGCTAGGGCTAGGGCACACATCCTTTACATTCTATACCCACGGGCAAGACACTAAATTGATCAAAAAGTTCCGATTTGGGAATCTTTTCTGTAAATGAACTTATTTAATTGTTGTATAGTTGGAGACGGGATTTTAGTATTCTATTGCCCCGTTCAGTTTTAATGAATTGATTCTGAAACATTCCTCTTTCAATATAGTCAGTTGAGTATTTCTCACGTCTAGATCTTGTTTTTTGTTTAATATTCACAAGTTCACTTTTGTAGTTCCAAACATTTTTGAAGTCCATGGACGACGACACCAAATGGAAGAACAAAGCGGTGAGTGACCGAGTTCATTAAATATGAATGGTTTGGAAATCATATATTTGTATGGTGGTCTGAGGATTGAGCATTTCGGAGAAAAGGACTTTTGTGTGTGGTATGTTTTAGTGGGTATGCGTGAGTGCGTGTTGTGCGTTGGTGTAGGTATATTGGTGTAAATATGTGAATGGTCCATCTGTGTATATGTGTATGCCTTGCTGAAGCAGTTATCGATTCTTACCCGGCGTATATTGATGTCATTAACGTACATTGTTTTGAGCGTTTTGTTCGTAATTAACGGTGTATTGATTAATTGATTCAGATTCCTCCCCCTTTCCTCCTCCATCATCCACACTTTGCACTACGTCATAAGGTAGGTTTTGTCGCATTGGTAGTTATACAGTTTGACGGGATACGGTACTTGTTGTTGTGTTGTTGAGGGTGTGACAAGTTTCTCGATTCCCTGTGATACTTCACTGAACAAGGTGTAACCAGTATGGTATGAGCAATGCTATAGCTAACGTTAGGTTAGGCATACTGTACTTATATGAGCTGAGCTATTCCAGACTCCAAAACTTCTGCTTAAACTTAAACCGTCAAAAGTGAGTGAAGTACAGAAGGAAAGCGAAAAAGAAGAGGACGGTGCACTAGAGACGAGACAAACGGTAATAACACAGTGTTGTTGTAAATCTCTCTCGCTCTCTGTCTCTCTCTGTCTCTCTCTCTCTCGATATTTTATATCTCCATTTTCTTCCCATTTTTCTTTCTTGGTCAACTGCGAAGGTATGGGATCACTTAGTGTCTGGAGTTCTTACATACATTGCCCCGGATTGTCTCTATATTCAGTCCTTTTTAGTTGTGGTTTACACGATGACAATTGTCACGACACGGGAATATCTAGTCCCACATTCATTGTATTGTTTAGGTGGTTGACAAGCTGGCCACGCTAGATTTTGTTGAATGTGAAGCACAGAAGGTGGATCGGGACGTGAACTGTGGTGCAGGTTGGTTTACTTTGGTTCACATTTGACTGGTTATTTTTGCTTTTGCTAATCATCGTAGTAGTCGTAATACATTTCCTTTAGTGGGATTTTGCTATTGTATAATGCTAATCATCGTAGTCGACCGCTCGTCTCCTCCTCCCCCTCGTAAACTGTCGGTCGATCCGTGTGATACAAGCATTGGCTATTCAGAGGACCAGCTCCTGCAACCGATTGGAGGAATACCGCCGGAGGAACATGTTAGTTGGGGTTTTCTCTCTTATTTTACTATGCGGTCTACTGTAGGTCCTATAACTGTTGTCTACTGTAATCGTATCTTATATCCTGCCTGGTATTCTGTTCTTTCCTATCTGGTATGTGTAGTTATGTGGTAAACTGTAATTACAGTGTGATGTCAGTACTAGTACCTGTATTCCTCTTCCTATACTCCTCTATCAGCAGTTATCTGACATACTGTAACTGGGCATAAAACGTTGATACAAATTTTATGTTCGCTAAGCTAGTCTGTTTCCACCTTGCGCACGAGATTGTTGCTCTATCCTCATCTTAGCACCTCCTGCCTGGTTTACAGTACTATCTGTCACTTGTTCTTCGTGACTGTATTTATGCATATTGCCTATTTCTTAGCTCTTCCTCGACATCGGGGATTTGACTTTTGACGCAGAGGACCCAGCGTTTTTGACGACTGAAAATTCAGCTGCGGAAAAGAAGATCAATAAGGGTGCCGTGTCGCCAAAGGTGGGCTTTTGAAGTCCAAATTCTGATTGAGGGATGGTGGTTTATGATCTATTACAGTATGTGTCGCTGGCTAGTAACCACTGTTCCGGATTCTCTTATCCTACCTTGTGGTTTAGCGTAGTCTTCCGGGTAGCTTAGGTCTTGTCTTACTGTAACACATTTGGAGTTTTGGAGAGGGGTTGTTTTGTATCATCTTAAAGTTTGAATTTGACTTTCAGAAAAGTGAATCTACTGTCGTGGTGACAACCACTCCAGAGAAACCGAAAGAGAAAGTGCGGATCGGAACTCCGCCCCCGAAGAGTTATACTCCGGGAGGGAGACCGAGAAGGTAGGTGATGGGCAAATTTGTTGAAGTTCAGGTCTAAGTTCCTTATTGGAATAAGTATTCACAAATTTTCGTGAACTGTAAAATCGACGATAGTTGCGTTGCGCTCCGCGTCAGTAGGTTACCGTACTGTACGTGGCGAATGTATTTTTCTATTTTCCTACTCTACAATAAGTGTGTATCACTTTCTGACTTGTATGTAGACTAAGTGATATGTAGACTTTATTTGTTTGGTTGATGATTTCAGTTTCAGATTCTCTCTCGATACCAATGAACGCACCTTATCAACAAAAGACACTGGAAGGTCGCCTGTGAAAAGATCTCTCTTCAATTCGCTCTCCCAATCACCTCCAAGAGATGAGAACTTGCAGGTGATCTTTGACTCTCTCTCTCTCTAACTCTCTCTCTCTCTCTGACTCTCTCTCTCTGACTCTCTCTCTCTCTCTATCTCTCTATCTCTATATATATCTCTGTCTCTCTCCTATAATGTGGAATTTATAGTCTGGCTGCCTTCAGCAATCCGACAACAGCTTTCATTCATGCCTAATTGATTAATTGTTTTCGTTAAGGTTGACGAGTTCCCACCGTTTCTCGATAATGCCACGGTGTGCACCTCCCCCTCTAAAGGAGTGAAGTCTATCCCTTACGGTTCCCCGCCTACCCTGGGAGACTCACTATTGTCTTCCCCGTCGTCGAAGGCCTCCCCACTCAAGATCTCCCCGCTGAGTGTCACCTCTCCCTTGTCTGGAGCCTCACCAAGGAGTGCCACCCTGCAGCAGATCCCAGAAGCGGAGGAAGGGAGTGCTACTCAGTTCTTCGCAAATGAAACTACGAATACTAAGGTTTGATTATTTGTTTTACCTTTGCAAATAAATGTTGTTTTACCCCAATTTGACAATATTCTACTGTCTAAACTTCTTTTGTGTAGTTCTGACAACTAGAACGTTGTGTTATCTCTAGAGACTGCAATGTAGTATGGTCAACGAATATTATAGCGGGAGTATCTAACCATAAGTTAGTTCAGGTTCAGGCTGACTCTCCCACCAAAGCTGATCGCTCGCCATCTGTGGTGGCTCGTACTGAATCGGGATCTCCATTGAAGACCCTCTTCCAACTGCCGTTCAGAAACAAGTAGGGGATCTTGACGACTGTTTATATGTATTATATAATTTATTAACTATATAAAGGTTTAGTGAGACAATTAAAAGCAAATGGACAGAAGTGAATACAGTACCTAAGTGGCCATTAGTATTAATACTAGTATAGTGGATGTTGGGCAACGCAATGTTTCTGTAACGTTGTTTATTGCCTTTTTGGTGCCATTCGTACTGTTCGGTCCGTTGGTTGTTGGCGTATTAAATAACACCACACACAAGGTTTGTTCCACAAAATGATATGATGAAGAGAAATTAGTATATGGATAACTCTTTGTTACTGTAGTTTATTAGCATTGCGATCAATTAAATTTATTGTTGTAGGCGGGTATCGGGAGTGAAGGACTCGTCGCCCGCGGCGCGTAGCACTGTGTAAGTGTTTTCTGTTTTTTTTTTTACACTTAGCCGTTTCGATACGTGACCGTAGGGTCCATAAAGTAGATACGTTAGAGTTTATGGAATATGAACCAGTCTAGTCTTTTGTTTTGTTCAGCCTTGTGTGCATTTCAGATGACGGTCCAAATGATCCATTATGGGGTTGGCAAGTATCCAAAAATTCGGTGTCATTCTGTCAATACTACCGTATTTCAGCACGAATCTTGCCGATATAATATGAAAAATTAAAAAATATTCTCGTGTAGTTCCAAAATACTGTACATTTTCACCATACTTGGAAACCCCATTAAGAGCACGCGCTGAGTTTTTTGTGACATATTGGCTTATATGTATGTTGTGTTATGTAATTATAATTACAGTAGTTCGGGGAGCAAGTCGCCAGCGAAGAAGAAACAGAATACGTTCTTGAGGTGGGTGGCTTAGGAATTTTTTACGCTTCTTTTGGTGATATCGATAAATTGATAATCACGAAAACCGTGTCCTTGACCCTATCACAAACGTTTTTTTATTGCTTGCCCTTCTGGCCCTTCTGGGCGCTCTGCCTGCTACTGTATTTGCATATAAGGAAGTGGTTGTTTTGGTTAAGTGGTTAATTTTGTTCTGGCTGGTTGTATTGTACCATTGAGCATTGACCATAGGGACTTTTACTCGCGTATGCATGAATTGGTTGTTGGTGCCGGAAGCGTAACGGTTAACGCATTGGCCCGGATAGCCGATTTACCGTACGCTTGTATTTCAGAAACCTGTTCCCCACTCGTGGAAGCAGTAACGACACTTCTGATTCCAACTGTTGAGGAGGATCTGAATCAGATTAACGCGTGCAGTCGTTTGTTTTAGAAGTTTCTTCGCCCACAATCTCCCCATTGCTGGACTACCTAGCAATGGGGCTCGCGCCTCTTTAGTATTTGCTGGACTACCTAGCAATGGGGCTCGCGCCTCTTTAGTATTTGCTGGACTACCTAGCAATGGGGCTCGCGCCTCTTTAGTATTTCCTTGCCTTTGAGACGGTCTCAGTCATTGTTTAGACTTGTGAAAAACTCAAGTGCTCAATTTTCTGGGAGGTCACGCACATAAAACTTGAAATTTTTATTGTATATTATGTTTTCCTGAGCCTGTCGATTTAGCCCTTTATAGTTAAATTCCTGTCTTCGTTTTTCTTCTTTGGAATTACTTGAAATGTTTGGTTGTTTTTTTGAAAGATGATCTCTCTTCATTGGAACGCGCATATCTTATTTGGTAGATTTGTTTTAATACTTCGTATGTTCATGGTTTTTTCATAAACATGCCTCTTGTATGCTCACTACTTGGGTTTGAGGTTTATTGTGAGTTGATATCATTACTGGTTCACTGACGCGGTGATACTATGTCATACTGTATTGTGCTTACTCTGTGCGCTTTACCATTCTTTTCTATTCCATTTAAATATTCTTCTTTTGATATTAAATCGAAGCGTTCGAGGAGCCGTAGTTCTGTTGTCTCCCTTACCCTTTATTCTATGTGTATAGAATCCGTTTCATTAGAAACACACCCCAACTCGTTAGAAATGAAAGATTTGTCTGGTATTTAGTTTAATAAAATTTTTATTAGTTTTGTAGTTATGTTGTATCATTCTAAACACTCCGCACAGCCACCGCACAAGAAAGGTTCTAGCTCCAGAGAGCGTGGTGAGCGGAAAGGTATTCAATTCCAGTTGGACCACACTTGGCGCACTTTAGAGGAAATATGGGAGCGGCAACTGCGCCATAGGTGTGCCCCATGTTCGCCAACTGGAATAGTGCACCTATGCTCCCGCTGCCGCGCACCCTAAGAGGGGTCCCGCTGCCGCGCACCCTATGCATGCACGGTGATGTTTTCCGTTCCGGAGTGCATGATTTTAAAGCGGTATAACACCCGCTTTATTTTTAAAAGTTTTACATTCCTATATGTTGCATGCAAATCAACGTATTTAGAATACAAATCGCGCAGCTATTTGCGTATACTACAAGGGAATACAGCTTCCATAATAAGTTTCGAAATCCGGCTGTTATTCCGTTCTAGCGTTGTGTGCTATTCTGTGATGAAACGAGGTACGTATTGCCTGTAAACTTAATATTACCTATTACTATTCAAAACAACTGGCTAATTAACATTTATTTCATCGCTTTTGAAATTTCTCAACACAATTGAGATTTCACGTATTGGGACAACTGGGGACGTGCATGGGATGGGAACTCAGCGACGTGCGAGAAGAATAAACGAAGCAGCACAAGTATTATATGTTAAAGTGGTGTGACACGTGGTTTTGAAGCGCATTATCTTTTCTGGCACATATCGGAACATTTGCGCATAATGCAGGGGAAATGCTCTTCTATGTCATACGTTTCAAATACCACGTGCCATATCGCTTTATTCTATAGACTACTCACAACATTCACACACCGTATAGTAATATTATTGCCTAGTAAATGTGTCAATTATTCTCTAATTTACACAAAGAAAACAAACAGTATATGGCACAAATTGGGGAATAGTTTACCAGCGGAAGCTCATATAAAGGCTCGACTAGAATTTGTTGGAGACCAATTAGCAATTGCAAGTAATTACAATTACGAGACGAGTAGGGGGTAAGATGGGAAGTTCGGAGTCAATAGCAATCAAAAGCTAATACACAAACGTTTACAAAAGAACATTGGAATAAACATCACACGAGTTTAGAGATCAGAGCAAGTGTTCAATAGTTAGCGGAATATTAGTCAGCGTCAAGTATAAATGGGTTGTTGTTTAGTATGTACATTTGGAGTTATTTAAAGGGAAATACTGGCCGGTTTTTGCATCGTGGACAACTGGATCTCGATTTTTTATTCTAATTTATGTTCATTTGCATAAGCTGCATAAGATGCTGGTGTACCCGATGTGTTTCAAAAACCGGCCGGTCTTTGCTTTCACATAAATCAAGAAACGACAACAATGCAGGTCAACTAGTAAGTTAGTATCCATGACAAGGCTGGTAGTATTTGGACTTTGGCTTGGCCTTAAAGGGATAGGTTCATCTCAAATCACCTCCCTTTTTATTGTTTTTATTGATAATGGCACAAATATCATTCACAATGAAAATTAAATCAATCACAGAACAATACACCTCGCAGAAGAATCTTCCGTTATAGGAAGCCAGTTGATCGGAAGCCAAAATCTAAACGCAAAAACTAATATCGTACACAGATCGTGCGGGCCAATGGCAATTAGCCAAGCTACAAACTACACTTGGCAGGTAATTATTTTCCACGGGTGGTATCATTTAATTTGCTCTTGGCTAATTGCCATTAGCCCAGGCGATCTGTGTACGGTTTTAGTTTTTGAGTTTAGATTTTGGCTTCCGATCAACTAGCTTCCAATAAAGGAAGCTTCTTCTGCGAGGCGTATTGTTCTGTGATTGATTTAATTTTCATTGTGAATGATATTTGTGCTATTATCAATAAAAACAATAAAAAGAGAGGTGATTTGAGATGAACCTATCCCTTTAAAGAGAATAGACCCAAGGTTAAATATCCGGTAGATTTAGCAGTTACCAGGAGCCTGGGTGCAAAACGATAAACCAGGGGGCTTGTTCGCTTTAAACGGGAAATCCTCAAAAATATGGCGTCATATATAAATTATTCACCGGGATCAAAGTTATATGGCATTGTTTATAAGTAGAAAAAGCGGACCTACAACAACCTTTATACAACTAAAGGCTAACGGTATACAAGTGAACTTTATTGCCTACACCACACACGTGGACATGCGTACGTACATATACCATACCTCAACGGGGCGTATGTCAGTTAAAAAGGGGGCGGAGCTAGCGGATTTTGGTATGTTTTGCTGCAAGAGTCACATGTTACTCACTTGAATAGAGTAGTTGTAAAATCCGCTGACCCAATTATCGGTACCCTAGGACCGTGATTCAAAACTCTTGTTAGGGCTTTCGTAGGCTTACAGTGGGCAGTTTCCCGGGACTAGGGCCAAGGGCCTAGGCCCAGGTGGTCCTGTTACAGTATGCAAATCAGTAAGAGACAATTTATCCTCTCTTCATGTCCTCGTTGATCTTGTTCTGGATGAGGTTGGGCAGCTCGCTCACGTCCTCGATCTGAACGGAAACAGATAGAATAATGGCTGCGCCTAGCCCCAAATGAGACCTCAACTTTCTTTACCTTTCTTTACTTACAAGTTTCTACCTAAGACACTCTGCGCGCGTCTCCTGACTTAAAGCCGTATTGTACCTACTTTGGGAGATTGCATGTGATACGAATTTTCTATGTATCCCACGCAAATTTCTGATCCCCGTCCGAAACTTCCGGCACCAAATTAACTAGGGTTAGGATACATAGGATTTGCCTATCATATGCAAATTTCCCAAAGGAGGACAATACTGCTTTAACTACACTAACCGACCAGCCATGCTCCTGATTTAAGTTAGTTTGTATCAGGTCACATAAACTTCTACAAACTGGATTTGTTGTATTGTATATGGGTTCACTGTTCACCCCGTTGTTTCGATGAAGATCTATACGGAAAGCTGCACTCTGACACTATTATAGTCTCGTTTTATTGGATAGCAAATTTGCATTTTATCTCAAGGTAAAACGTACAAAGTAGTCGGTGTACTGTGCCAGGGTTTCCCGGTTGCCCACTCCAGTCAGCACTCCCACACTGGCCCGCAGTCCGGCCACCCGGCCCATCTTCAGGTCGGCAATTGTGTCGCCCACCATTATCGTGTCCTGGAATGTTTGCATATAAAAAGTTGGCGAACTTCATTGTTGTATGTTTGTTTATGTAGATTCATATACATGGTATGTTCGAATAATGAGTCGTAGACATAGCACTTTCCTAGTTTCCGTTCATCACGCGTTCACAGAAACATGCGGAATTAGCTTCGTTTGAATGCCTAGTTTGTTTTTACCGTAGGCTTATTATTAAGAGACAGGGAGAGAGAGATAGAGAATTTGAGAGAAGAAGAGATGAAGAAGGAGAGCTAGAAAAGAAGGGATAGAAAGAGGGAGAGAGCGAGAGACTGAATACCATATATTTACACGGGCTCAAGTTTGGTGGAGCATACATTAGGTGCGTATGGAGACAGACTTACTAATAACTCAACTTTCTCCGTCATAAACAAATAAGACGAATAATAAAAGGTGCTCTGCTTAGGCCTGTGCTTTTACTACTGTATGGACTGACTGAATTAGGAATCACCACCCAGCGAGGGAAGCATGAGCGACCGGGTGGCCAAATGGCTAGCGCGTTCGCCTCTAACGCACTCGTCCCGGGTTCGAGTCTAAGTCTAAACGTGACAACTTTGAAAGCACCACCCGGCGAGGGAATTTCGGGCGACCCCTCCCGGCCCTAGCACGAAGACGTCGAACAATTTGTCATCTGGAACTCGTCGCCTACTGCTCAGGACATCTGCGGAACATATCATCAGCAAACACATTGAACACTGTGATGTGCCCGCTTGAAGGTGTACACTCTCGAAGTGTAAAATATTTAATTTTGAAATTTATCGAAGCAGTCTGCTTTCCCGTAAGTTTTAGCTTTCGTGTATTTCCAGTAGTTTTTCATATTCCCAGTCATCACAATGTCCATCCTATGTCTATTTCAAAATAGAGCGATGATGCATGACGTACTTCTTCTAGTGCATCTCTGACATCCTCCATGGATTTTCGCTTCTCTCTCTCTATCGCTCTCTCTCTCTCTTTCTACCTTTCCCTCCCTTCTCTCTCTCTCCTCTCTCCCTCTCTCCCCCCTCTCCCCCCCCCTTTGTTCACTCAGTGATGCAAATCGCATTCGTTACAAGTTTTCCCTGGCAGTCAAACAATTCCCCAAAGCTTCTGCCCAATTCCCTCTCCGCATCACTTTTTCTCTACGTCTCCATCCATCATTCACTATTTCTTCCCCTTTTTCTGTGATTCCTCCATCCATCTCCTTTTTTGGGAGTCTGTGTTTTGGCAAGCAAGGCGTCAACTTGTTAGCCATTCCAGTTTTCACAAAGGAATGAAGAGTGTGAAACTCTCCCCAGGGACACACTGGGGAGGAAAAGGGAGGTTGAGGGGTCACGAGTGGAAGATTTTGAGGTCTTGTGAGACAATGTGGCCATGTTTGAAGGGGAAGGTGTGAAAGAATGCGTGGTCTCACGCAAAAAAGGATTCAGCATGCTACAATTATTTAATTATTATAGGCAGAATTGTCTAGGAAACACGTGTCGGACATGTTTGTCGAATTTTGGATTTGATTTGGCCGAGAAGAGAGAGACAGAGACAGAGAGAGAGAGAAAGAAAGAAAGAAAGAAAGAGAGAGAGAGAGAAAGAGAGAGAGAGTCCAAAGCTTATAGTTCTAGGATAATTTGGTATAAAAAATATCCGCCAACCTTTAGATCCACATTCAATCGCTTGCATATTTGTACGGCACAGTGTGGGCTTGGTTTTGGCACGATTCCGGGGTCGTTGCCGCACACGACATAGTCAATCAGGTGGTCCACCCGCAGGAGCTTCATCTGGTGAACGGTCGCCGTTCTATAATGTATTGATTTATGAGCAATACTAATCAGTAATTTCCTAACAGAATGACCCCTGTCGCTGTCGCCAGTAGACAGATGTCGTTCCTGAGGCTCACATGCCGCGTCTCAAATGGTGCGCCAACTCACATGTGGCGTCCCCGCTGCGGCGCACCAATGACCGCACCCCTGACTCTTTGTGGGCGGCGATGGCGCGGGGTTTCGTTAGTAAGAAGGTAATTTAGGAATGAGAAGTGAACCTGCTTTTTTTTGGGTTACCTGTCCATTGCGTTAACCTTTAGGCTACCGACTCATACTATCTTTCTCATACCTACCCCTTACATGCCCACCACTATCTTACATGTGGCGAGAGGAAATCAACCAGTTCCGAGATTCCAATAAGCGAGGCATTAAGATACAATTGTATTTTTCTTACATATGTTTTGAGAGGTAGAGGTATAATAGAAAAATGCGAATACCTGCTATCAGCTGTGCATACTGCAATCTTGATGCCCATTCCTCTGAGTGTTTGCATTAAATAGGATAGATCGCAGACTGGCCAGGTCTCGCCGGGAGATTGCTCAGGCACGGCGTACTGTACAATGCGGTCGGCCTCCTGACGAGAGATGCCCTCTTCCTAAATATTTATGCTCATTGAATGTAAGTATCTTGGGCTCAAGCAACGCCTCAGTGGATCGCAACGAATCGTAAGTTGCTATAACGAGAGTCATTCTAACATTGTCGTAAGGAAGATGCGCTCTCGCAAAGGACGAACATACGAACATACTATCAAACTCATACAGTGCATTGCTCAAGGAGTTTCACAAAATCTAGCGTACTTTTTTCAAAAACAAGGTGTTATATCGCTTTAGGTATTCTTTCACAAACCTGTAGTGTTAGGGAGACGTCCATTCTGATTCCAGTGAGTGTCTTCTCCGCCAGAGCTCCCATAGACACCTGAATATAAAAAATATGTAAACATATGCATACTAAATCAGTCTTTCGTGTCGTACAATGTTCTGCAGCACAGGCTCTTTCAATTCTCCCCTGCAGATTGTTACAGATTCCAATATTGTGGTTATCGTCAAAGCGGTATAACAACCAGTTTTTGAAACGGACTATGTATGTTTCCGTATTCCCCACTGCTACTCCCTTGGAAAAATCACCTCCACAACCCCTACTTGTCTAATTTGTCTAATTAATTTGTTCCACAAAACTCGGCCAGATGTTTTTGTCTTATCGTCTCACACTCTTCTAGTCTCATAATTCCTTCAAAAGCGCAGTCTCATTAAATATTAAAGTGCTTCTATTCACTGTGGCATTTTTTGAAGAAATCTTTCTTTATCTTCTCTGTCTCTATCTTTCTTTATGATCGTTGGCTCGTTAAGGTCATATATAGGAAAATAAACAAAGATATTCAAAACATCTTCAAAATCATAAACCATGATGTAGTTGCAAATTCTGCGCAGAGAAGCTAACAATAAGTTCGGTTACAAAAATATGAGCATTTATATATTCTTATTGATGCTCTTATCATATTACATACAGTTGCTAAATGTTCACCAATTTATCCACTATATAGTTTGCTGGACTTTGATCCCCGGCTATACATAGGCAAGAATTTGCTCTCTACGACTTGTGGAGTTTATACCTGACGTATAACTTCATCCAATTTTATTCTCAAAGAAGGAGAGAAAGAAAAAGAGGTGAGAGAGAGAGAGAGAGAGAAAGAGAGAGACGAGGAGGAAAAGGGGAGAAAAAGGGGAGGAAGACATAGAGAGAGAGATAGAGAAAACGAGATCACGCAATAAAATCTGAATAAATCACCGCGGTCTTCAAGGCACGCGACGGCGGTCTAAATTCAGAGACTTGACGAACATTTTGAAAATTTGATTTGCGAGAACGAGTTGAGGTATGTGCCAATGATGTGTTTTCGTGGGCTTTGATTTGCATGTTCACAAAAATTTATGCTCGTGTTATGCATAGTACCCATGTACCCAATGTATTATAGACGTACTGTATTCAAGCGTAGACTCGGACCGGTTTAATTACCCATTTTTGTGGTGCAACTTGGTTATAGTCTATGACGAAACGTTGCCAAGTAATTAATTCGCCATGCGATTATCAGGAGCACCGCTGCCGTTCTGCACTGACAGTCCTTTTGTGCGCGGCAACTGCGCGAAATTGCTGGGGAGCTAGGGAGATTGGAAATATATTTTAGCCTTTGGTTCGTTTAAACTCTACGTATTAGATTTAATTTCGGTGCGTCACACACCTGATTTCTAAACAAAAATTCTATTTGGAACGACTTTCTGAATCAGATTTGCATAACGAGGAAGCGGTGGCTGGATGTCTTTAGACATGTTTCTGCCGAGTTTTGGATTTGATTTTGGTTGAGACAGAGAGGGAAAGAGAGGGAAAGAGATAGACAGAGAGAGAGAGAGGGAGAGAGAGAAAGAGAGAGAGAGAGGGAGAAGGGAGGAAGGAGAGACAAACAGGGTAGAAACCAAAGCTAAACGTGATTTCGACCTGTTGAACAAAAACAAAGTAAAATAAAAATTGCTGACGCCTCAGAAGAAAATTCGATTGTTTAGAACCACATGGTAAAACATGGGTTCGACACCAGTGCGACCAAGCGGTTTAAAGGGATGGGGTCACTACAAAAACACCTTGTTTTTATGCTTTAGTTTGATTGTACAAAGGTAGACTTAAACAAAGAGCATAAAAATATTCCTTGAATTATTCCCCAGGGAAGATATTAGGTAAAAAAAAGGTGAGTATTGATCGACTTCCTATGAAGTTGTACTGCAAGAGAAACTAAGGAAGCTAAGATATATGGCTGAAACACACTGTTTTTTCATTGTTTTAAGTGAAATAAACGATGAAGACTACAGTTTATTTTGCTCAAAAACAGTGTGTTTCAGCCATATCTCTTAGCTTCCTTAGTTTCTCTTCCAGTACAACTTTATAGGAAGTCGATCAATACTCACCTTTTTTTACCAAATATCTTCCCTGGGGAATAATTCAGGGAATATTTTTATGCTCTTTGTTTAAGTTTTCCTTTGTACAATCAAACTAAAGCATAAAAACAAGTTGTTTTTGTAGTGACCCCATCCCTTTAAAGGGATCAGCTCACCTTAAATTGTGTCTGTTTTTTTGTTTCTTTATTTTCTATAAGGGATAATAAAAATTTGGAATAGAAAAAGTAGTGTTGAATTTCAATACTCACGAAGATATTGGGTGATAAAGTGGTGGATTGATCGGGCCGAAATGCAAAAAGCCTTGTTTGTATAGGATAATTGCCCTTTTTGCATTTCGGCCCGATCAATCCACCACTTTATCACCCAATATCTTCGTGAGTATTGAAATTGAACACTACTTTTTCTATTCCAAATTTTTATTATCCCTTATAGAAAATAAAGAAACAAAAAAAACAGACACAATTTAAGGTGAGCTTGTGGTTTTTGGACTAGGGCCTAAGCCTAAGCCTAAGCCTAAGGTCTATGTTAGTAAGTAAACATTTAAGTACTTAGATTCTCAGAGATAAGCCTAATAGAAACGAATGGCTAGCGTTATGTAAATATATCTATGCAGTCTTGTTGGTAGGCCGAAGAGTTCAAACCAAATTCTCTATGAACGAGGTTCTCTACCACACAACAGACGAACAGACTACATCTTACGACACACAAATGCATAAGATATTCATGATTTTCACGTGCAGACCTCTAGCTTATTCGTAAAAAAATCTTCCCCTTTCTAGATTTTTTTCCGCTTTTGGTCAAAAGTCATATTTTTTTCGCGTGAGCAAGGAAACACATCCATATAAAGTCTAGGAAATATAGACAGGTCATACGTAGATATTTCTTACCTTGAATAACTATTGAATTTAACATGAACTAATGTTGGCCGAACCCAAACGTTTAGGTATCAATATACTACAAGAAAAATGGGAAAACATCACCAAGAAAGTAGCTAGTACTATTTTTTTGATACATACTGAACTAATAAGGGCAATGCCGTAAAACTTTCTAAAAGGTGATTAATGTGCCGCTCACCCCTGGCGCAAGTTTCGCGCATATGTGAAGAAAAATATGACCACGTCATATGTGAGACGCGCAAACACCCGCGCGCTCCTCTAAGAACTTCTTGTGGAACCATCAGTAGGAGAGTAAAGGTGGGAATGTGAAATCTCGAGGAGAACATTCTCAGAGATAAGGATGGACCTTACCTTTTGTTTTATCGGACACACTCCGAGCACCTTGTATACTGCTTCGGCAACGTTCTTTCCAGTTGCGTGTTCGAGTCTAGAATAGTACATATTGGGTAACGAAATGTTGCTAACTTTGGTACACAGGAGAAACCCAGGTAGCATACAGTTGGCCATATGCTCTAGTGAAGCTACGGTGTGTATGTAGGTATTGTATGTTACGGAGAATTTCCCAGACCTTTCATATTAGTGAGGACCGGCTTACACAATATTAGCTCTGAACTTTTAAATGAATACTTAGTGGTTAAAAAAGATAAGGAGTACCGGGTATATCAACCGAATCAGGAGAAACGGTGCACCGGGTCCAGTTCGTTTCTGAAGCCCGACACACTGGCATTTAAACTTCCCAATTTTCTCGGGAAGCCGATTTATCTCCGCCAGTTTTACCCACCAACTTTTACACATTTGGTGGGATGGAGGGGTTTCGGACAGGAATCGAAACATCGAACGGCAGCGTGGTGCCAATACGCCCCCCCCCCTCAGTTAGTGGTTGCGGAGCTTATTAACTATAAAATTTTGATTTCATTATAGAAGTGTAACTCACAATCGCACAGCGTTAACTGCCCACGGCATCCACATTTTGTGAAAGTCGACCAGTGTCCCATCCTTGTCGAAGATTACCAGTTTAACGGCCGGTGTGATTGCCATCTGAAGATAATTAGGGCAATTAGAATGTCAAGGGCATTGGGACAATTTCGTCCAGTTGCCTCGCAAAAGGACTGTCAGTGCAAAACGGCAGCGGTGCTACAGGGGTGTGCAAAGAATATTGGCGCACCTGCCGCGCGCCGTCAAAAAGTACGCCACATGTGCCGCCAACTGGAATTGTACACTTTCGCGCACTAATGGCACGCAGTACGCACACCCTGGAGTATCCGCTGCCCGCTTTGGAAGACTTTTTTTTGGCGCGACAACTCGCGTTTTCACCAAAATATTGAAAAATGAAACTAAATATCAAAGTACTTTGTACTAACCTTTATCAGTCAAGTTATTCAGTCAGTAAATTTATATACAAATATCGAGTCTGTTTTGCTCAAAACTAATGTTATTAAACAAAACATTTTGCATAAATTAACATAAACTTTTGGTATTCAAATCATGTGTAGGAGATAAACAAGAATATTGTAATCACGTGTGAGGAGCCAGTGCCAGTGATAAGTAAAAATAATTCTGATGATGTGAAGCTTATGTTAATTGCAAATAAAAACTTCTAAAGAACATGAGAATATTTGCACATTCGAACGGAAAGAAACTAATAGGATTCATGGGATTTTGTGCACAAAAAGTCACTGATAATACTCAAGGACTGAGGTACTTGTACAGGACATCTTGCAGTTGAAGTATTGAGGGCCAATGGACAAACTACTTTTACATACATACTTTTGCTTGCGGCAGTAAAATAACTAAAACGATACGTGAAACCAAAGTCTAAATGAGCCTCTAAATGAGCCTTAGTTTTAGCAAGACTTATACCTTATACATTACCAAATGCTCTGTATTTTTCTAAAAATTCTCCTCACCAACTAGACAAGGAAGTCTTTTTCTAGCCTAAAAAGAATGTACGTCAAACGAGGAAATGATTGTCTTCCTTAACAAAGTCACTAAAGCCCCTAACACCCTTAAGGTCCCTAAAGAATGTGGCGGGATCTGACTCCGGGCTTCAAACAAACGGATTTTCCTCCAGAGGGATTCAGAAAAGCCGCGCATCAGGCCACGCCCACATTCTTCAAGTTTTGACCACGCCCCTTATTCTGAAGTCACGTCAACTGACATGAGACCACGCCCACAGGGAAGATGACGTGCATAAACGACAGAAAGTGCCGTGTACCTTACCTTAGGCGTACTGTATCTTACCTTGCCTTACAATATGCCTTATAACTATGGTAAGGAACATGTACATATACTACAGACGTTTAAAAATCTTCAGTAAATGATTAACCAAAGAGCTGTCCGTTTGTTGACATTGTCCGTTTGTTAAATCGTATTGCTTGAATAAAGAGTTATATAACAAAGAGCGGAAAATTAATTCTACTAAGCCATAGATACTCATGTGTTGCCTAACGGCCCAAATTAGAGCTCATTTGATTCGCACGCTAAACCCCTCAATTAGTGATGTAAAAGGAGGCCTTTAAGAGAATCATAGAGCAATTTCAAAGTGACATTTAAAATTAAAAGATGAATAGTTTGGCATTGTAAATTGTCATTAATTGCATATATTACAATCTAGCTTGTCGACCTCGCGCGCCTTGCGCGCTAAATTTGCGCGCGGCAACGGCGTGATAACAGCGTACATACTGTACATATTTTGCGCACTGCTTGCGTGCCAACACGCTCATACTACAACGGTATCAGTGCTAAAGCACAAATTAAGAAAGTATGACAGACGAAAGTAAGGTAGAAGATAGTGTAGTGTGCTTCATAACCCAAGTGTGCCATAGCAAACTAAAAAGAGCTGTTATTGCTTTCATACTTATTATCGGGATCATTGCATTACTCTTTGAAGCATTAGAGAAAAATCACTCACTTATTAAAGATCAAATCAGATGCGAACTTCCACTCTTAATTTGGATTATCAGCTATATTTATATTTATAGGAAAAACATGATGCAGAAAAGATTAGAGGATTGATGGAAATGGCATATTTTACTTAGGACTTATAAAATAAAAGTTGTGTGCCTGATGATGCTGATTTGTATTAAAATCGAGTCGGGACTTCCAAAAACTAGATAACAAGAGCATGCGCTATCCAAAGCTTATCACCAATGAAACTCCGAGGGTGCACAAGTTGGCGCATCTTTGGCAGTTACGCCGCAGATCATGCTGACCATCTTTCGCCGCATTTTAGCAAGGCGACTGCGCGGGGTTTCCGCGGAAGCTGCGCGCAATTCCCGACAGTTGGTATCCGTATGGCTGCGCGACAGGTGCGCCACACGAGGGCAGTCTCGTCACAGCACTGTTGCAGCTCGGCGCACGGGACGGTTCGCGCTGGAAAATCTAAGTTCTTACTTCAGACTTCGGAATCTGCTTTGGTGTTTGATTTCTTTGAAGGCACAGGAAGACGTTAATATAATTGCGAGGGTGAGAAAAAGACAATTTTCCCTTTTTTTTATTGAGAAATCTGAGATGTTTTACGTGGAAAAGAGAGATTTTCATGTGATGATATTGTGTTCGTCGTTCCTGATTTCTCAGAGAGTAGGCGTGATAAAATTACGATACTCCTCTTTTGGTAATACTTCGAAGTAAACATCAGCGGAACACAATGGAAAGGTTGTTTAGGACATTTTGACACGTTTATTGAGAGAATGGAACATACAAGAGTTTCAAATTTGAACTTCAGAGTGTAATCTGAGGCCATGTTCACCCCTCCGATTCCCTCCGGGAAATATTCCCTGGGGACAAGAAATAACATTCCAAAGTGAGACATGCAGAGAAAAAGACGGGGAGTTCACCGTGGGGAGTTCACCATCAATATGAACTCTGGGGAACTACATCCTCAGGGAAGTATTGACAAGGTGGCACTAGCAAATTCATAGGCGAAAAATTTTGGGTGCTCGGCGAAATGGAGGCGAAGTCCCTTTTATCGCCGCGCACCACAAATTTCTTCGCCGCGCATCAAAAAAGTTTCACGTTGTTAGTGTTTCTAAAATATGAGCCACTAATGGAGAGCAACACGCTGATAGCGTATTTTCTTGGGTTCAGTCTAAATTAATATGGAGTTCGTTTCTGTTTTCACGAATAACTTCAAGCGTAGGCACATCTAATTCAAGTTTCAAATTTTAGTACAAATACAAGTGTTCTTGAATAAACAACGTGAGAAAAGTCAAATTATACATGAGAAGTTAATTAGAAAACCTTGATAGAGAAGATATTAACATGGCGCAATTTTGTAGCCTTATTACCGAAGATTTAAATATATCGGTCGCCCACAAAATAAGGGACCCGCTAGCGCGGGACGACGGATTCCAGCTACTACACATGTGGCGCACAAGAGGTGCGCGAGAAGTGTATAAATAGCAAGCGCACAAATGGCGCCGCGCTCCTGCGATGATCTAGCTAACACTATTTAGCTATCTGTTCTATTGTCATTTTGTCTACCCGACTCCACTTTCTCTCAATCTTTCCCTCTCTATTTCGCTGCACATTAACTCTCTATTTTACTTTCGGTCTACTTTCTCTCTTTCTCTCTTTTCTCTTCTCTCTCTCTCTCTCTCACTCTCTCTCTCTCTCTCTCTCTCCTCTCTCTCTCTCTCTCTCTCTCTCTCTCTCTCTCTCTCTCTCTCTCTCTCTCATCTCTCTCTCTCTCTCTCTCCCTCTCTCTCTCTCTCTCTCTCCCTCTCTCTCTCCTCTCTCTCTCTCTCTCTCTCTCTTCCAAGGCCCATCAATTTTGGGTGCATTTTTTGCGGTTGAATTTCCAGTATTCCAGAATTCCAATTCTCTTCTGACTTTTTAGGTATGCGATGGGAATGTTGAATTCCGATATCCCACAAATCAACATGGAAACGATAGAGTGAAGGTTGCAGTCAGTTTTTTATATATCTCCCTGCTGACGTAAACGTTCAAGTGGAGTCCTTCAAGGGAAGGTTATGTTACATGATATGTATATATGTAAATACTGGAGGTGCACAGGTGTTGCTTGCAAGTACAGGTGCTTCGTTTGTATTTTTTGGTTGGCGTGCTGCTTGAGGGATGCCGTCATTTTCAACAGATAGATGGTATAATCAGAGCTTCTTCCGACTCCCACCATAAGATTCGCTTAGCTTATGTGACAAAACGGACACCGTCTATAGAACCTTTTGTGGATAATATAAATGATTTATGAATTTATGACCATGATAATCAATCAAAATAGTATTTGGAAATTGAAGACTAGGATAAACTATTTGATGGGTTATGGTACTGTACTGGAGGTGTGAGAACGGGTAAGGGTATTACTTACTGTAAGTACAACAGGACCTAAGCCTAGGCTAAACCTGATTGTGGGCCTAGGTCCAGTCATTACTCATTGTGGAGCAGGGTCATTCTCCACTGATAGTGACTAAGTAGGTGGTACCGATATCTAGAGATGTTTCATGGATAACGTATAATAATACAGGCCAAAGTGAAATCACTGTGTTTCCTTTTTTGTAGCCTATCATGATGCTGAACAAGTGAAGCTTATTGGAAACGTTCCTTACCTACTGATCCTTACCAACTGATAAAATATGAGCATGCTCAAAAAATCGTATTAGCGTAGCACAGTGCTTTGCTAGTGCTACTTTCCGGAATCTTCCCATACAAAATACACAGCGATGAAAATCCCGAAACAGCGCAATTCACTATGGCAATGCAAATCCCTCAGCAATCACCTCGTATGGCGCACAATTGGCTCACGAATAGTGCGCGAAACTCGCGCCACAAGGATTTCCATGCGCAACTATGAAGGTGAGGAAAATCAATAACGACACTATCATGTGGCTTTCAACTTGGCAAGTTTTTTACAGGAAAATAGAAAAAGCAAGTCTACAACTAACAAGTGTTGTAGCGACGCGGAACGTGTGAAGTCAGCAAATAGAAGGAAAGAAAAAATTAAAATCGACCATCAACCAACGGATGAGCAGTACGCGTGAATACTATGTACACAGTGGAACTTGATCAAGTATTGTAGGATCGGCCTCAAGTTGCACTAGTGTTTACTTATGAAAAACAGCAAACAAACTTTAAAAATATGATACGTTTTTACATATAGAAACAAAGAAAGAGAGCAGAGTTCTGCACGTACATATTGTTACCAGAGAATTTTTCATTATACTTTATTATATCAAAGTTTGAACAAAAAATTGTTATTCCTCCATAAGGCACCACCCTAAAAAAGGACCTTGCTAAAAGTGTTACATTTATACTTACAATTAGAATGCACGTAGGATGTCGTGGTATGCTTAGCAATTTGCATACTCAGGGTATACTGTAGTTATGTCCGCTAGGTAATACTGTATTACTGAATATTACTGTGACAATAAAAGTACAGGATTAAAAACTTAAACAAACATAATGAAACGCTTAAATAAAAGGTGCGCGGTTTATCAAAAGAAGCGTGTAAGTTGTCGCCTGCGCTGTCATTTTCAAGTGTTCTTTCTATATGAGAATTACGTCAAAGAAAGAGAGAGAGGGAGAGATAGAGAGAGAGAGAGAGAGAGAGAGAGAGAGAGAGGGAGAAGAGAAATATATAGTAGAGAGAGGAGGAGGGAGAGTGAAACAGAAAAGGGTTTTCTTTTTCACATACTCTCTGCGAAAACAAATACACGAAAAACGACACGTCCTCTGCCTCTATAAGTAACAATGTTCATTGGAATATTGAGCAGAGTTAATGTTACTTGCAAGGTCAAATTTGCGTGCGCGTGGCGTGGTTGCGGCGCGTCATTGGCACGCCACACTGAAGCAGCGTACAAAGCTTGAGCCGGCAAATCCGTTGTATTCCGTTTATTCGTCCGTTCCTTTTGACCTTTGCATTTCATTGTGGCGTGCCACTTGCGCGCCGTAAGCACGCCGCGCGCTAATTTCACATCCGTTGAGCGCCTACTTTGTTAATTTAAGTGTGTATTTTTATGTGTGTAGGTGTAATTGCCACAAAAAGCAAGCACAAAACCAATGACTACATTTTAAATGTAGCCATATAGACAAAGACTTGAAAAAGGTGTAGTGAAAACTTACTACCTCAATATATAAATAGTTAAAAGCTAAAATTCTAAAATGAAAAAAAAAATCATAAAGGTCATTCAAAAATAACTATGATCCTCCAAAACTACCCGCTGAATCATTTTCAGATGATGTGAGAGTTGCGTTGGTGTGTCTATTTCAGACCACGTGCGTGAGAATCTAATAAGGCGTTCGCCGAATCGGTCTTTTGTTAGAGAGACTATTCACTTGAAAAGATCGCAAGAGAATGAGTACCCTAAATTGGGTCCCTAAGGAAAGGTAAGGCATAAGTTATGCTTTCTACTTTCGGATGTGCATAACACAACTTTAAGGAAGACTCAATTCGAAAAGCAAGATCGACGCAACGAAACTTAGGCTTAGGCCTAGGGATTGGCTAAAATGGATTTGTTGACTTCCTCCTGATGCCTACTGATAAAGCTTGCGAACTCGTGAGTGAAAAAATCATTGAAATTATTTTGTTTCGATGGTTATTGTTCGGATGTAAAGAAAAAAATCGCTGAATGCGAATTCAAATTTCTAATTAGCAAAACAATTGCCACCTTCGCTTTCTTACCTCATCTTTCAATAGGCATAATTAGCCGTTTTCTTTTCACGTTTTCAAATTACTAAAAATAAAATAATTAACTGAAACTGTTTTCTTCCATTATTCTCAACGTGAATGGTAGTCATTTGACTTGGAGGTTGAGAATTGTTTTTATTTTAGAGATATTCAATTTCTGTAGTGTCTCGAAGCATATGAAAAAAAAAGAAAGAAACTATGAATAGAAAATAAATAGTGATGGACAACGTCATTCATGTTCATGTTTTAGTGTGCGAAGTGTAGTGTATGAAGCGTGTCGGCAACCCTTCTTGCGTTCCAGTTGGCGCACTTGCCCTTGCGCAGCGGCCGCTGGCAAGTTGCGCCGCACGCGCGCCAACGGGTACAAGTGATCCTCGTACAAGTGATCCTCTCGTATTAATTCGCGAGTTTTTATTTCATGGATTTTTCACAGAAATCTTTCCTAATAATCGCTGCAAATTCAGAATTCAGCATATTTTTCTTGTGGTCCCGCGCTACTACGTAAGTATCAGTAATTGTGTTTTCCCTGGGTAAATAATTGTTTTCCCTGGGTAATTATTGTTCCCTGGCGAGATTTCGTACGCTCGAACATCTCATTCGCAGCCCCAGCTATTATTATGTTGTAATTGCCCTCCTCCAATTAAAAACAAATTTTCTGAGTTCTGCTGAAGTCAGAGAGCAACATTTGGAGGAAATCTATTGCCGAGGGATGCAAGCTCAATCGGTAATTGGGCAACGTCAACACGGTGGGCGCAACGTGGAGATTATCCCATTTTTGCGGTCCAGATAGCACTGCGTGAAAACTCATACGCGATGCGCGAAAACACAGAAGAAACTTGGGTGGTGTGCGGCGAAACACTGGCGCGCGGAGAAGAGTAGGCGGGCGATTGTAAGAAACACAAAGATTGGTGATGAAACAGATGAAATGTTGCGCGAGGCTTCGCCTTTTCAAGTTTTTTTGGGAAAGTGTGTTCATTGCAGCTAGGAGAGTCCGAAGACTAATTTGTTTCTAGGCGCACCATCAGTATTTTGCGTTGAGTGTTGTAATCAGTTGGCGCAACTTTGGCGCAGCTGTGGCACTCGCAATATGCTTCAACATGTTGTTAAGTGATCACTTTATACCGCATACGTGTATTCCTATTCCCAAAAGGCTCGGCCAGATCCAGGATAGTGAACTCGCTTACCCCGTAAAAAAAGAGAAATTAGTTTATCGTAAATGGGAAGAAAACCATCTAGAAAGAGGGTAAAACTAACCCAATACTAACCCACGTGCGGGTCTTAATGTTATTTCTATGAAGTGAATTGGGTGGGCTCTTTTTTCCAATCCGAATCTTTTTTTAATGGGGAGGAGTGGGTAGGTATTCTTTTGGAATAGTTTTGAAACACAATCAAGACAGCGAACTTGGTAAATTAGTAAATACTCTACCATTATACTCATGCAATAAGTACAGTGACAAATTGGTGGCAAAACTGTGGCAACTGCGGTAAACTTGATAACTTGTATGTATGCGTTAATAAAACATTTAAATAAATAAATAAATATTTTTCGCTACAAAAGCGTGTTCTTATTCAAGGACGGTGCAAGGCAATATTTAAACTTATGACTTGATCTCAGAGGTCCTGAGCAGTGTAGACGAAGAGTTCCAGATGACAAATGGATCGACGTCTTCGTCTTCGGGCTATTGTCACGATGGTAACGTTACATTCATCTCGCAGTAACTTTACAGTAATGTGCTGACATGTACTACACTACACTATTTTCAATCTGTACACATACTGTAGTTATTTAGTCATTCTAATTTTGCACGTTTGAAGGCAGTTGTGAAAAATGTATCGTGTTTCCTGTGAGACTCTGTGACGTTCAACCCGTGGGAAACAAAAGGCAGTTGGAAGGAAAATATAAGGAAAACTTTTCTAAAATTCTGTATGCAGAAGGAGAAGAAACGTTCAAAGGGAGCAACAACAATGTTAAATTTTTAAACTGCGTGGGTGTTAACTTTCCTCCGTTTTAAAATAAATGTCTCGTATAGTGCGTTTGAGCTATACATTCCAGCTATGAAAACGCCATCTTTCAGCAAGAGCGAGTATTTGGCAAAAACTCCTTTATAAATTGAATTTTGTTATATGTTGCAGTTGAAACATTCCGTTTCATGTTTTATGTGCGGCTTATGTTCCCGGTGGTACTGGATTGTACGTTCATGCTTTACGAGTGGATATGTTCCTCGACAGCCGCACAATGTATAGTAGCATAACGTTTGCACCGTTTATGCATTAGTGGATAAGCCAAGATCTCTGAATTAACCAATCTGCAACACAATTGCGACGCTTCCCTTTGAAATGAGGCAAACCAATGAGAAATGTTTTTGATGGGTTGGTTTATATGAATGACACTGCATTTCCATGTACGGTACTATTAATGCAGTTGCAGTTATCCAGCATACAATTCACAAACCGAGTACCACACCACTTTAAAGTCAGATGATGTCATCGGTTTCCCTTTGTCAGTGGTCCAAAATCCAAAGTCCAAGGTGGGGAGTGGGGAGTGCTTTATCTTGGCCGTTGTTGGAAGATAGGTTTTTACAAACCTCCCTGGAGATGTATCTCCCTTTCCATCTTAAAGAGAGAGAGAGAGAGAGAGAGAGACAGAGGGAGAGAGAAAGAAAGAAGAAAATCAGATAAAGCATGTCCATAAAAAACTTCAAAGCTAGACGGGCTGTGTGTGGGTGTGTTTGCACTTATTAAGCTAGTCAACTACGATAGACATTGTAGCGGGACACTGGGGAGGGACCACGTATTCACATTTAAGCCCTATAATAGCCGGTTTTGAAAAGTATGCCCGACACTGCATTACGATGCATTGTATGCAAATTACTGCGCGATACCTGCGTGATTTTGCGTTTAATACTACATACTACACATGGAATCCAGATATCGAAAATACAAACGGGTCCTTATTTCGCTCTAAAGGTCATGCATAACTAAACTGATTTATTGCGAAGACTCTAATGTCAAGTCTTCCAAAGAGTCTAATCAACGAAATATTTAATTTTGCACACCAATGGCTCACATTGAGATAGGACGGATCTTTATCCGCGCGTTTGGAATTGGATCAAAATATGATAGCAATAAGAATAATAATATTGCCGTATGCTTCGCTCAAATTTCAAATCCTTTCTTTCGTTATTCTATTTTGCTTTACGGAAATTTGATTCGTAAATCTCGGTGAAAAACCTTGGCGGGCACATAAAAAGGGCCATTTTCGAGGATTTACTGGATGCTTTATTTCCGATATTTGAGATAGTTTTTGATGGAATAAGTGCCTCCAGAATATATGTGAAAAGGAATAAATTATTCCTTTTTTTATTTCTCTGTTGAAGAAATAGAAAGAGAAAAGTGAGGGATCAAACAAGTACAGAAATGTTTGCAGCGCGCTCTTCGCTCACGTTTGCGTGCACCGCGTGGCGCAGATACAGTTTCTTTCGCATACCAGAGCAATACTAACTAAAAAAAGAACCGTTGAGGTCAAAGAGTGCTGTTACGTTACATGAAATGTACGTGGTGATGCATACAATAGTGAGTAGTGGCCTCACAACAATGTAATTAAACCAATATAACACTTAATTTGGCAACTACACATAAATACTCTGTACGAATAGAAATACAAGCAGTTTAGAAGAAAAAAGTTGTCTAGAGCAAATTCCAACCTTCTCAAGCCCAATCAATGAAAATTTAAAATGTAGTCCAGAATTTTTTGACGACAAAAAGTCTTACATGCGTTGCCAAGCATCTGAATAGTGAATAAAGCAATTTTTTCCTTTGGAATTATGCATGATAACTGTGCATGACTTTGTAAAAAAAATTCTTTCAAACTAAAAATCCCATAGATTTCAAAACAAACGCTTGCTAAGGTTCGTGCCTAAACCTTCGCCTTCCTAATGTACATTTTATTTTGTATTCGAAGTATTGATGACAATCAAACTACGAAGTCAGCATAGAATAAAAGTAAGAAATACCCGGTATTCCCGGTAAGCCGGTATGGCACAAAATTTGTGAAACGTGTGGTGGACACAGACTGGAACACAACTTGCATAAACGCGGTTGTCCAGCATAAGTTTCAAAAGCACGTGTCATATCGCTTTAAAGCTCTTCAATGTGAGGAGGACTCCCCACTTAACCTAACCTAAAATAGTGGAAAGTCACTCAACTCCCCTGGGAGGGTATCTTCCTCCCCCAGAACTCTTGGTGTTTAATTGGTGGGTGCTGGGAAACGGAAAAGAAAATAACCCCTTGCAACAACAACCGAACTCTCATGTTTTCACGAAGAAGTTCAAAGATTTTTGATTTTGTTTTCTAATATTTGCTCAGGGATGTGCTGAACTCTGAAGATCTATTTTTCTAGATGTTTTTTTACCTAAGAGCTAGCCCAACGCTGGTCCCGAACGGCATTTGGCGTATATGTGGCACACTCAGCGGGTGCGATAGTTTTGCGACAAGAGCGCCACAGCTGTGCCCACTGGATGTACACCGCGCTAATCACTGATTCCCCATGTTTCCGAAACATGAACGTTTTAAAATAGATAAACATATGAACTTAAAGCGAAATACGGGCCGGTTTCATCGTGGAGAACTGAATTTACTCGAATTTAGCTCGAGTTTTTTATTCTAATTTATGCTCATTTGCATTAGCTGCATAAGAATGCTGGTGTACTCGATGTGTTTCACAAACCGGCCTGTATTTCGCTTTAAATCTACGTGGTATCTCATGAGTGCAGCGCAAATTATAACCATAGGTATTCACAGCTACTATTATGCAGTAGGTAATAGAACTGTAAAATGTTTCACAAGTCTTCGAGCTTATCTACATTATTAGCAGTCGTGTACAACGGATGACGCTGGCGTTGACAAGCAATCAAGACTCGCGAAGTATTCTACCAATCGTATATTGAGGCGAGACTCTAAAGCCAGAAACACCACACCCCGATTGGCAGGAATCGAACCCGCGTCGTTCGCCTGGAAAGCAACACAGCTGGCACTGCGCCAATGGTAGCTAGTCTTTGCTTTCTATTGGGAGTAGGGTAGTCGCAGAGAAAAGTTCAGCGAAGGTTGCATTCAAATTCCCTAGGTTTCATAACGACTTTAGAACAATTAATGTAAAACCAATTTTCTTATTATGAGATATTATATTATATTAAGATATTTTAATTTTCTTATATGTTTGAAAAAGATAACAATAAAAACGATGACACGAAATGAATTTATTTATTAACAATGTTTTATTTCAATAGTAAACACATAAACTGAGGGCCAACTGTTAAATTTCATGATTGAAAGCTCGTATGTTTTAAATTCCATAGGACCTTTATGTTAAACCTATAGTTGTTTAAGGTTGACTTTATATTTCGAAGCATAAGATCCAAAACACTGTTAATCACTGTTAAATCGTCCTTATAAATAAGCTACCTAAAGTAGTCGTAATTATAAAGTGCGTTAGTGATATTGCCAATACTTAAACTACCGTACTTTACAAAACTACAGACTACAAAGTTCAAACTTTAAACTGTAAGCTACACTCCAGCGCCGGTCGTAGCTGGGGTTGCAGTGTTAGACCGAGGTACTTGATTTTCAATCTGAACAGTGTAGTAGCAGTCCTCACAGAATGGCAGGCCTTCACGAACCAGATACTCGCCATCTAAATAGGATAATAAAGTTACCTAGGGGAGTGCGAGACTTTGGGCTCAGTCCAGTGTGCGGGGCGGCGGGAAAGATGTACAATTTCGGAAAGATGGCGCGCCAGTAGCGCACTTATGGCGCGTGCGTGGCGTTCTTATGGCGCCCGTCATAGCGCACTAATAAATGGCATATGGAATCGGAAACACGCTGAGTTTTAGACCATACGGCTGGCGTTCACTCAGCACTAGCTGCTAGCGCACCGCGGAGTTTCGTGGAGAGCTCAGGCTTACGTAATTTTAGTTTGTGATGTTTTTTTTGTATAATTCATGCAGTTTTTTTTAGGTCTGTATAGCATTAGATTAATCTGATAAGATTTTTTGCAGTTCTCCAAACTTTATTGGATAATGACTAACTGGGCATTCCGCATTGACATCGGCAACATCTAAAGCACTCGTCATGCCACTGCATCCCAAGGGCGACGATACAACTCTCACGGAGTGTGCCACCACAGCCTAAATGGGGGAATCGCATTTGGAAAGGAATGTAAATTCGTAACATTTTACTTATGGATGCCCTTGGAAGACCCTAGTATTCTTACAACGGGGGGTTTCTTCTTAACACTGTGGCAAGATGTACTTCAGGTTAAACTGATCTTGCCACGCTGTTTTCATTCGTCACTGTGACATAGTGGTAGTTTTATCCGCGCGCGCTGTAAGTCAAACGTCGTGATTCACCGTTTTTGGTTCCGCCGCATAATATAAAAGGGTTTTCCATGTTAGTCTCAATATGGAACCACCGCTATAAGTACATTTCCATGATGTTCCGTAAAATTAGTTTAATCTTATTGTTAGTAGAAAAATAGTCAATACCTGCGCACTTTGGATGGTACATGTCCATATAACACTCAATGCACACCAAGTGTTTATCGTGAATGATCCTAAATTGATAATTAATGCAAAGAAAGTGCCAGAATTGCGCCATTCTTGAGCGACAGTCATTTCTTTTACATTTTCGCACACCCCTGGCGCATATCTGCCCAAGCACCTATCAATGATGAAGCATGGGCGGTGCGCGGCGAAACCCTGGCCTGGAAGTGGGTCGTAGCGTGAATATTTTCTTCGCCGTGCACCCGCCAAAATCTCGCCGCGCACCCGCCAAAATCTCGCCGCGTACCGTCAAACTTTAGTGGTGAGTGCGAAAAGTTTTGGCGCGGCAACTGCACCCATTTTCATTGTACCTGAAATCCTTAGGCACCGGCTCCATCAGATAATCATCACATCGACGACAGCAGAAATGGTTGCGATGGAAGAAGTAGCCACTTGCATACAGTGAATTCTTCTAGAACAAAATTGAATATTTATTACTCTCATAAACAGTAGTACGATAAGTGCGCCGCGCAGCCCTCGCGAAATGTTATTCTCGCGATCAATACCATCAGCTCTCAAGTACGGCGACTGATGGGAGGAAAAATAAGAAAAGGATGAACAATAAATCACCCGTCTGCAATCCCTATTGGTGACTGGTTGTGTGCACGCCAAACAACGAATATCAACCTTCGAGTCGACCAGAGTAGGTACCTTCAAATAAAAGGAACTTCTATCAATTAATAAATTTAGTTCAGAAAAGAACCAGCGCACGCCTTCCCCACGTTCACGCCTTCCCCAACTAAGCTAGCCTTAGGCCTTTAGGCTTAGATGGTATGAAGCATAGGTATGTGGTAAGGAATACGGTAAGGAACAGTCTGTTGTCCATAGAAGTGTGACACTCATTTCTGTTTTCTGCCTACTATTCCTCACACAAAAAATGCTCATCTTTGGAATGTAATCAAAGAACAATGCCCTACCTTGACGTTGTACAAGGACTCATTGTCTACAGGGGTCGGAGCGGCCTAAAAGGATTTATTTTATTTATCAGTTTATTATTCATGACAATAATGAATGTATTATGTATACACGTCAACCTGTTTATTAGACGCGTTGAAAAGGTATAAATCACACACTCGTGGGTGGGTTGATTTCCAACACGCTTGCTTTTGTGAACCACACCACCATATTACATTGAACTCCGTGGTTGTGCCGCGCACCCAATGCGCCGCGACGCACTGGCGAACATGTTGCGGTGACTTCGCGAACGTTTTGCGTTGTAATGCCCGGCCTAGCCCTATGATAAGCTATGACAATAATAACTGTCTCTAAAAAGAAACATCCTACACGAAAAACCTCACCCTCTCGCTCTGCTGATGTGGTGAAGAAAGATTTGAAATCCTAAACACGGCACATAATTTTTTTTAATACAAAAACTCTTAAAGCGAAATACCGGCCCGTTTTTGAAACACATCGTGCAGACCAGCATTCTTATGCAGCTTATGCAAATAAGCATAAATTAGAATAAAAATTGAGCTAAATTCGAGCAATTTACATAAATACGTAAGAATTCAGTTATCCACGATGTGTTTCAAAAACCGGCCGACATTTCGCTTTAAATTGAAATGAAGGAAGCATGCGAACTGATACCATTGAATGTTTTACTCACATAAAGGGTTATTGAAACGTACTTCCGTAAATCCCTGGCCATGCCTAGATTCTGCTACTTTATGGAAAAACCACCCTATAATGAAAGGAATAAACTACTGCTTTACAAGTATAAGAAGAATACTTACCTTTACCCGTTCAAGGTAAATACTGCTTTATGAGCTAAAACAAAAACAAGTCAAAACAAAAACCCCACACTGAATCCGCCTTGCTAGCCGTCACCATAATACTACTCTCCGACTTTTGCGTGTTCATTTTGAACTAATGAAATAAACAAAACATTAACCGCTTTTTGTATTCGAGATAATTTAGAAGCAATATACTATATACTTGTGATACGTTTCTGTTCCGGCGTAAAAGGAAATTTCCAGTAGTAAAACAATTGACCGAGGATGATTTGCCGCGATTTTTAAAACGATACATAAAAATATAAAAAGGCCCGGTATTCTTATTGGGTCCTTGTATGACCTGCACTGATAAAGCTCCGCGCCATCGCCGCGCTCTGAAAGAAGGTGCTCAATTTGAGCACGCCGCAGCACTTTATACTTGCGACGACACTCATCTTACAATTACTTGCATCTTCTTATTGTGATTTAACCCCTTATTTAGTGTTGTGATTTTTTCGGTGGGAATATAGCAAGGTTATGCTTGAAGTAGTGGGTCTCAAGGGCACAATCTCGAAGCTCAACCCCTTTTGGTTTGTGGGTTGCTTCAAGATTTTCACGGAGTTCATCATGCTGCTTGGCAATTACTGTAATGCTGACCGAACGACGTCAGAAAATGAATCCATGAGCCGAGCCGAATCTTATTAGTGAAACTAAAAAGCCGAATCTTATTAGTGTAAAGTAAAGGCGCATTGTCAGTAGTGTAGTTGGTATTTTTGAATCTTGCATGCAAAATTGTGTGTGCTTTCCGTCAACCATGATTACCTTCAAAACCAACACTGTAAAACGAAATAACGAAAAATAACACTTTATACAACATTCTTGTGCAATAGAAATAATCTTTACATTCCAAAAAGTTGGCTTTCTACATTTTATAGTCTGTATTCCTACAATTACTACCAATTCATAATCAAAATCACAGGCGACAAAACCGTTTCACACGCGCCGACTTATCCTACAATTATCTAATTTCGAGTTAATTCACCTGGGTTTCGGGCTGGATTTATTAACATTAACATTACATATATATATATTCTATTTTGATTTAGAAACGCATGCCAGCTTTACATAATGGATGTCCACAGCAATTTCCCCCCATATCATAACCAAGCGCGAAAACCAGGAATAATCAAGGACAAATTACAGAACAAATAGAAGATAAAAATAAAAGAAACGAGTAAAATTGACAACAGTGACTAGCAATGAAAAGAAGGAACGTTATTCAATATTTTGATTATTCTGTATGTTTCAATACGTACGATTTGTGTTTATCCATTTGTACAAAAAAAGGAATAAAGAAAACTAAATGATAATTCTAGAGTAAGCTTAAAAAGCATATTATATGCATATTGGAGGAGCATGAAAACGCGGGAAAACAGTTTACTTATGGCGCACCAACCGTGAGCGCAGTGCGCGCGGCACACCAACAGATACAGGCAAGATTACATGTTCACTGGGGAAACTCCGCGGCTGCGCGGCGCGCCTGTGGCGCAAAAATGTTGCGCGGCGGTCACACGGCGGTATCGCGGCGCAAATTGTCACAATCCCGAAAACGGATCCGCGGCTGGTGCGCCCCAGGTGCGCCGTGGAGCCGCCAGATGTTAGTTATTAAAATGCACGGAAAGTACCGTACACAAAAAGTCAACACCACACTCAACACTGCACCACACACCGTAATTAGACACAAATTTTGCGAAAAGTGTATTTTTTTAATTTTTTTTTTTATTTTGGAAAAAAAAAATATTTGTTATTGAATTGTTTGTTGTATTATTCCATTACCCGTCATTTAAAAGTTAGAGCACCGTTTGTTTTAGCACATTGAATGGATAAATGTCTAAAACAATATGTTTATATACCTGGCATACCAAGAAAATATGTATTGTTAGGATCTGTGCTATTTTAGAAAAAAAAAACAAGTTCCATTCAGTGAAGTATATAACACAGTTTGTTGCTGTGTTTATTTGTTATCAAAATATGTTGTCCTTTGAACGTCTTAATGATGTTTCTTATGTTTCCTTTGCTTTTCAGATTTTCAAGTTGCGATACGTGCGTGATTGTCTTTTCGACGTTTACGAGTCCAGTTCAAGGCTAGCTCTTTGACTATATTAAAAACGAGGGATGAATTATTGGACGTGAGTTCTTTTTTCTTTATCACCTGCATTTGTCTTGTGTTTTCGTTCTCAAGTTTTCATATTTTCATTCCTCTTATTATTAGGCGAGAAGGCAATGAATCGCACCAATGGAGGGAATGTGTTGGCGCAACTCGATAAATCCAGTGCCTCCGTGTTTGCTGGATTCTTCCGAAATGCCACGACAACCGGTATGTTTTTTTAATTTGTATATATATTTACATGATTGGTCGAGATGCGAAGTCCATTTTACTTCGGAATAATGTAAATTCAACATGTTTTGTTTTCTGTGAAGTCCCTTACAGGGTCATGCTCCTGACCCTTTGTTGTACTGCGTCATTACCGAATTTGTGTGCTGATGTCTGTGCAGAATATTGGTCAATGATTGTCTATCCATTGCATATGGGTGTGACAAGTGGATCTTGTTGCATAACTTCAGGTGTGGTAAATTGCGTTCTACGCTATTCCGGACGGAGGATCATTTTTAAAAATAGGGGTTAGCCGGAATGAACTGCCCCTTTAAATCGTCAGTATTCTTATATTACCCGAGGAAAAGAAGTATACATTTGAGAGTAGCAGTGGCACTGGTGCACTTTGTTGTTGTTCTATAGACGATAAAATGATTTTTTACAGTTTGCACACGCGGTGAAGGACTGTGTTGAGGAGTAGCCAGCTGGGTGGACCGTGCCTACGCTTGGAAGCATAGACGTGGAAGTTTGCAGTGTATTTTAAGAGGTTCGGTTTTGCTAATTTTATTACTTTTTTTACAGTTGTTGCGTATTTTTAGAATATGCTCAAAGCATGAATACTGCTTTCAGATCTTGACACGCGGTGCGCTTGTTGACGTTATCTTGTCTGGTGCTCGCTACTCCGGTACGGGGTCGGATGTTTGTTGCTTCTTATTCGCTTATGTGTATGTTACTTTTCTTATTGGTCATATCTTTTCCTAATTTCAATTTAGAGGCTGAGTGATGTCCTGTTCAGTCTTTCAATTTGTGTTTCGTTTCACGACTATTATTTTTCGCTTTTCAGGTTACTACGACACGCTCACTGTGTCTTCCGAGGAACAGTCGGAATGTATTACAGTTCAAGAATGGGGTCACTTATCCTACAATGCCTGTGAGTTTCTTCTCTTATTGTTCTTATTTAAAACATACGATTTCGAGATTACGTTTGCTCCTCCTATGGTATGTGCAATACTACTAATTCACCGTTTCATTTGTTATGCTTTCAGGTGAATCCTTCACACACTACGCAGTCGGTGGAACAATTTTCTGCATCTCCAATGGGCCCTTATTGAGCGAAGAAATGTCAATTGGAACCATCACCACTCGATTTTAAACCATTCGGTTGGGGCATTATACTTATACATTTGTGTATTTTATATTTGGAGTTTACTCATTATTTGCTTCCTATTAAAGCGAAATTTCGGTCGGTTTTTGAATCGAGCACACCATCGTTCTTATGCAGCTTATGTAAAGGAGCGTAAATTAGAATGAAAATCGAGCTAAATGTGTAATAATCGTCCATGGTGCGTTTCAAAAACCGGCCGGTATTCCACTTTAACGTTTAGACTAATGACTAATTCTATAATGTACTTTTATTTACTTCTATTGTTAGTTTCGTTTCCTGATTTAAAGTCTTGCAACATTCGGCTTTGAAATGTATTTTGGATGACTGGACGGACTGGACCTGTTTCTTATATATGCGGTAGAATTGAATAATAATATTTTCCACTCACCTATTTTTGTAGATTGCAGAAACTTTATCTTCGTAGTAGAATCGTTTAAATATTGGATAGATGAAATAATCAAATGAAGTCCCTGACCCATTAATTCTTTTCGTCGTTAATTTTCTATTAATAGTCTTTTTGCCGTTTTCTATTTGCTTTTCGCTTTGACAACTGCTTTGTATTTTCAATGTACGCATTATTTAAATATCTTACAACCATAATTTAATGATCATAACTATTTTTATTCGTTGCTTTTTTTCGCTGTATTTAATTGTAAGTTTTTCCAGTTTTGTTTATATTGTGCTCTGAATAAATATGTTTTTGTTGTTGTCGTTTTGTTGTTATGTATTGTACAGTAGTCGGATTGGTAAGGTGGTAGTACGGGGTACGGTATGCCTGGTTCACGCCCATTTCGCGCAATCGCCGCGCAACCCTCGCGCCATCGCCGCGCAACCTCCGCGCCATCGCCGCGGACCACAGGCGGAATCGCCGCGCCCCTGTGGCGCAAAGTGGATCCGCCGCCCCGCTGTGGCGGAGCCTCTTTTTACGCGCGGCGATGGCGCCAATGTTGCGCGGCGATGGCGCGAAGTTTCACGTTGTTAGTTCTCTGTCAGCTGCGTTCCTACTATCCAATATACTATGCTACAAATAGTAAAACTCGCCAACCCAAATTCAATAAGAGTTTATGCTACGAACTGATCCCATCTTCATCTCTAATTTATAGCAAAAGCCTAAGAATCAATAACTAAACCGAAAACATATATTACTATAACACCACGTGCGTGACACACCAATACAATACGCTGACACATAAAACTTTGAAAAAAAAAAGCGCTAGACAATCCGAATATAAACTCTGTCTACAACGTCACCAGAACTAGAATACCAAATATATGGATATAAAAGGTGTCCATAAAACACAGAATTGCAAAATTACATGTTATGGCCCAACAAAAAAGACATAGTACTGAGAAAATATACATAAGCAAATAAACATAGTACTTACATCACAAAAAAACCTTCATAAGCTCCCAGATCTTCAATACTTTCGTTAGTCATTATACATATGAACATCTAAATCACATAATGTTCCTATATAAATTGTGGCGCCGGCGCGCCTTCCGACCATCCCAGAAGACAAAAAAATAAAAACACAAACATTATTGCACGATAACTTCTCGTTTCATTTCAGGGTTCTCAGGATTCACGGAATTCCCCGAACTAGCAGTTTCTGGGTCTTCAACCGGAACCTCTACAACATCTGAAGCCGATGCATCATTGTCCACTGTAGAAGCAGAACCTGACGCGGCCACCGATTCTAAACGAGATACAAATTAGAACATGGAATCCATTATGGGGTTTCCAAGTATGGTTAAAATTTACAGTATCTTGGAACTACACGAGAATAAATTTCCCACATTATATATGCGGTTTCGCGCAGAAATATACGGTAGTATTGATAGAATCACACCGAATTTTTGGGATACTTGGAAACCTCATTACCCTTGTTGCAACTGCACGGTCGAGCAAATCGGTTGAACTACATGGGGAACTAATCGGTTGAACTACCAATAAACTTCAACAAGAGAAAGTTCTTCACATAAGGTTGAAACATGACCGTTTGCTCAAAACCAAACCACGCCACGGGTTATAGAGAATAGGGACTTTATAAGAAGTCTGATTGCGCTCTTTCTCTCGTTCTCTCCCTTACATCAGAACACGCACACCGTTCGTTTACACAAATCAGAGGATACTTTATGTTTATGACTTTCAAAGCTTCAAGTCACAAACCTTTAGCTACATCAGCGCTTTTTGCCTTTTCTTTTTCCTTCTCCTTCTCTGTTTCTTTATTTCGTTCATAGTTCACCAATCGAGTTCCAACCAAGTACCTGTAAAAACACAGATACATTTTAAAACATTAGTCCTCCACGGACTAAACAAAGTTCAAATACAAACCCTACACATCATTACTATTACACACAAAACTAGCTACACCTCATACAGTGCCTAGTCAAGCTCACGGTTCTATAATTCTATCGTTTGCACCCCATTAAAATAAGTGTGTCACAAATAAATCACACACTTTTCATTCCTGATGTTCTCAGCCAGGGTTCTCAGTTTCTTCATTTGCCATGTTACAAACGAGACGACAGCCACCACAAACAGAGCAAATGGATAGCAGAAGCGGAGTAGCACCACCAACTCCTCCAGGGTCGGATCTGAAGAGATAGAATCCCAATCTCGAATCCGAGTATAAAAGTTAAGAATACGAATATATAGAGTGTTATCTACATTTCACCCAAGTCAGACTTGGGTGAAATGTAGATAACACATCCCCCCGTATTAAGATTTCCGCCTACACGCTCATCAGTATGATCATTCAACTCTTCACAATTTAAATTTATCCGCAGGACAGGATTTATTGATTTATATCACGGGATAAATGGGTCATATTTAAATTGTTAGTTCGTCATTTAACTTTTAGCACCAATTATAAAACCCTACGTGTAAGAATAACGAATAACCTGAACCAAAAAAGAATACAGGGAAAACCCACCCCAGTAAATAACAATCAGATTGGCAATGGCATACGGTACAGCAATCTGCATGAGCAGGGCCATCAACACCGGGATAACGATACCCTCGTAGATGTAACGAAGTCGGAGACCGTGTACACCGTCCTGGTACACCTATAAACAAGTCTAAGTATGTAAAACAACAAACTAAATATATTACACTCTCTTTCTCGCTCGGCAACCACGCGAAACAAGCACTTCAAGTGAAAGCCGAAAGTTGGGCAGCAAGTAACCTTATACACCTACCAAGCCAAGCAATACTGACACATTTACATTATATAGCTTACAATGGTAGGAACCAAATGCTAAGGGTACAGTACCTGTTCAAGGGCAGCCTTTAGCCACCACTCTGGTCCCATCATGACCGCGGCGAGGAAGATCTTCAACTGGAGCACGCCCATCGCCCATTCCTGCCAGGGGAAGAAGAGGGGAGTCTGGAAAGGAATAAAGTGGTATTCATAAGAAAAGGAATGAGAAGACTTCAAAAACTGTGCTGGAAACTTTTTTGTTTGTGATTAGTGTATTGTTATTTAAATGACGATGGACGTGGCGGTCGAGTTAGCATTAGTATGATCCTATATACTGACAATGAGTATCGAACCAACAATAAAGCTCAGCAAGAAACTAGAAGTATCCCAAACAACGTCAAAATAGCCATTTGATAATGAGTTATACTAAATTAGGAGATTAACTGGTTAAAACCCGAATTACAGACGGGGTTTGAAACTTTCGGGCTTGCATTCCCACGTAGAGTATGCAAATGTGGCGCGATTTTGGTTCCAATACGTTCATTTGCATACAACATATGGGAAATGGTTTCAAGAACCGGCTGTAATACCACTTCAAAGAGAAATGCTGACCGGTTTTTGAAACGCATTGTGGACACCAACACCATCACTTCTTATCATATGAATCATATGCAAATGAGCATAAATTAAAAAAACGAGCTAAATTCGTGCAAATTAGCATAAATGCGCAAAAATTCAACTTGTCCACCATACGTTTCAAGAACCGGCTGTAATACCGCTTTAAGTCAAATGGAGGAGAGACATCCAGACGCCTTCACAATAAACAAGCCCACTCACCTGTTGCAGTCCGACTCTTAATGGGGAGACAACCACAAGATGGAAGCACAGTCCGACGAGGAAGGGAATGATGACCACAACGGGGATCATGGCCACCACCACACGGAACGCCTCAAATTAATGAACATCTGTTATTATCAAAAAATTATACGTAGACGTATACGAATTTGCGAATATCCCCCAATAAAACTAACAACAATTAAAACGAAATACCGGCCGGTTTTGAAATATATCGAATACAACATCATTCTTTTGCAGCGTATGCAAATGAACATAAATTAGAATAAAAAATAGAGCTAAATTCGAGTAACTTAGCATAATCACGTAAGAATTCAGTTGTCCACGATTTCAAAAACCGGCCGGTATTTCACTTTAACAGTAGACACTCTTACCTCCTACCATGGTATAAAACAATTCGTCAAAAACGTATCCTTTCCGTTTAGACGCAATTCCACAATTACACCCTTACACACGTGTAAGTTATTAAATTGATAAAAAAACACAAAGATTAACCAACCAACACAGCCGAACTCCAGAACATTTCCCTCAAGTGAGCTCCTCCACGGTCCAGCCAGCTGTAGATGACATAAGCGACCTGGAAGAAGAAGAATTACCAAAGTGAACGGTCACAGACCTAGCGCTATTTGCCTGTATTATACCTTACTAAGTTCAGGACAATCACAACAAACACATACAATAACATAATGTTTACCGGTTTGTTAAATTTCACTGGTAAGTCTAGAAAAGTGAATAGGCACTCATAAAACCGGAGCCTTCCTCAGTAACATTCTTCTGTCTTATATCTCTCGTACAGAACCACGAAGCATGAAATACGAAACAAAACATCAGCATAACCAACCTTCGAAATACTCCAGCAGGTATACAATCCCATACCGAGTGTGTACAGCTCATGCACACTTTTGTGTCCAATAAGACAGTAAATCAGGAAACGACCGATCGAAACTGGAATAAATTTTTTATATGACGCGTTTACAAAGAGAAATAAAGCTGACACACCAACACATGGCTAATAATAGCAAGGCCACACAGGCCGTATCGCATTTTGCGATGGTAAAAGGTAAAAGAGGTAAGATGCGTGGTTTGTGAAACTTCCAATACCCTAAATACCGAAAATTCCGAGAAGGGCAGTTATTACAGGAATTCACGACACGTATTGTTCCCAGGGTTGTAAAGTAAACAGCCCACCTACCAGGTACAATAAAAGCCACACAGCTGCATATAGTCGATGTGACTGATAGTGCTGCAACAAGGGCAGCGATCCGGAGTGGAAAGTAGGACGGCCGCACATAGGGTTCAAAGGTGCGCGGTTCACTGGAATTGAGCAAAAGTTATTTTCTCTAAATCGTTTACAAAGAGAAAGAAAACCAATGTACTACCACTCATGTATAAACAACACCATTATGTAAAAGCAATCTCAAAGATCAAAACTGTAATAATCATGTGCGCTAAGATACTACGCAGAAAGACGAGATTCCATCTCTTATAAACTAACTAATAATGGCCCTAAGTGCCTGACCGTAGTAAAAGTAGAGCGTGATGTTCGGCGGCGAGTCCTCCTCCGGCCAGTGCAGGGTCTAGATCGGCCACCACGACTCTTCCAGCCTCTCCATCGTTGTCTGTAAAACAGGGAGTATGATTAAATATTCGACATCAAGTTAAAATTGTCGGTTGACCACCCGCCTTACTCACTGCCTTGGTTTTGACAAGGTTTTGTTACTGTTTGTTTGTTTGGTAATAAAGATTTATATATACGGTATAATGAAATACTACATAGCGAATGCCACCAACATACAACCGCCGGTCTACCGACCACCGGTAACGGCACCGACCCGACCACGTGACCATTTGTCACTACTTTACAGTTTGAGGCCAAATAATCCATGGCCTCGCCGTAATAAAAAGTAGAGCATATTCGAATTCGTAAGGCAATAGGAAAATAAATCTTGGACATCAATACTACAAAACAGCGATCCAATCAGGTGCTCAATTCTACGGTAATTTGTACCAAATTGTTAAAGTCTGCGTCTTAATTAACGGCAAACTAAGCAAACGCCTTGAAAAATAACTCACGTCCATCCCCATTCACTCGTTGATTCTCTCCCATGTTATTGTTATTTGGTGCGGGTGGAGGAGCGCCACCATCTGACAAAAGATAGCGTTCCAACTTCAACAGAAGGCCAACATAAACGCACCACGTCCTGAAACAACGCTAGTTATCAACATCGAATCAGCAACAAGATCAGAAGCATATCTTATTTTTGCTTGCATATGATCTACCTCAGTAGGCATTCCGATTCTTAGCGGGGAGATGGGAGATCCCTATTACAGTACATAGTAGGCCACGTCTTATAGAGCTACAGTACTCGGGAGAGCGTTCTTACATCTTACATCAAAATTCAGTAAAACTTCACTTCATACTCGAAAGGTAAAAATTGAAATAAACCCATGAAACAGGATACTAGTACTTTTGTTGAGGTAACGTGGCTAAACTAAACTAAAAATATAAAATACGGGTTGGCTGTTTGTGTGGGACCAAGTTCTTTGATTCGCTATCATCATCGTTTTCTTTATTAACCTTGTGGAATTACAATCGATATACTCGGATATACTGTTGGTGGAAATTATTTCCAAGTATCTATATCATCTACTTTGATTTTTCTTTTTCATCGTCTCTCACGGCGTTGCGCTCTTTTAATGAGTATAATAAATATTCAAATATTCAAATATAATTTTCGTACCTAACCATTGTCTTCAGCACACCGCGAGCACTCGTTTGTTCCAAAAGAGCAGGCAGAACCACCTGAAAACAGTGAAAACTGAAAGAAACGACACTTTACAAAGGGACATTTGCCTATAAAATAAAATATAAAAAGTTGCCAGAGACATACAGCATACAGTAAAGAACAACACAGCATAGTTATGAATAGCTTCATATTATAATACAATACTGATAAATACAAACCTGCAATATCAGTAGCTCGAGGCTCAATTCACTGAGAGGTGTTTCTGCACTCAGGCTCACATTATACGGTAGAATAGACGTGGTTAGGCTCTAAAAGTATATCAATTATAGCCTACAAATATATTCCTCATCTTATAATCCAGAATCATTCTCATTTCGATAAAAACCAATATTCTATACTATACATTAATTATAAAACAATCAGAAAAATGCAGCACACGCTCTAAAGCATAATACGCATACACACAAAGTGAAAAAATACTATCCTATAAACTTGCAAACGTTCGAACAAATAATATTCAACGAATCCGCAATTGCAAAAAAACTCCTCACTTGTATGATTCTAAGCGGCAGGTAGACAATCAAAAAGATGGCCGAGAAGAAGAGTGACTGAAAAAAAAAGTAAAAAAAGTGATACAATTAAACCATTACATGTCACTATGAAATTGACCACTACTCCACACAAAGACACAAAGTTACTCGTGAAATGGTAAATAGAGATGAAGCCAACTATTCAGTCAATTCAGTAAAAGAAAATAAAAATAAACTTTATCGAACGTCTACACCTACAAATTATGAATACAGAATACAGCAAACGAAAATAATAATAACAAATACATACCGTGGACGCAACCAGCCGACGTAAATGTATACCAACGGGTAGTTCAATCATCTGCAATTTAAATGTATAGTTATAGTGTATATTTTCGCATCTTCTAATGTATCACGTTTTTTTCACATTCATATCTCAGACACGCCGGCGGAGTGTTTTAAATTGTTTATTTTCTCTTACATAACAATCATAAATCAAAACGATTTAAAAGAGTCAGGGTCACAAGGTAAGCTGACACTCATACCTCTGCCATCAAATTCAACATTCAAATCCAAAAGTTCAAAGAACCGAGACATGTGAACTACAAACTACAACATACAACCAAAGAACTAAACAAAAAAAAGTTTTCCTGAAGAATAGCCAAATAGACTGGAACGAAAAATTAAAAGAACATAAAAGAAAGGACCGTACCTCCTGAATGGGATTGAACTCTGGGTCATTCAGATTTCTCATAAACCAGAGTACACCAGGACGCAATACCTGCAAATAATCATTTTAATTATAGGGGTAAAAGCGAAAGGCCTACATAAATAACAAAACAATTTTTAACTAGTTGAACAAAGTGCTCGTGCCTCGTGCTGAAGGCATAACATAAGTATGAAACATTCGTATTGTCAAAGGTCGATACTTAATATAATACATAACTAATTTGATCTATTTTACCACTAGTACGCGCTATGTGCAAAGAAACGGAACAAATTTTTGTGACCTTTAAAACACCAACCAGTAATCAAGTAATCAGGAAACAAAACCTATCACTCAATGATGATCATTCACTGAACTATCCGTAGGTCCATATAACACAAAAATCTTATTGCATTATTGTTTAACTAGATGATCGAAGTGCTCGTGCTGAAGGCATAAGTCTGAAACATGCGTAGTTCTGAAAAAAAAACCGAACCAATTCCTGACCTCTCTGAGCAGCAAAACGAACGATGCCGAGTAGAACACGTAGATCATTCCAATCATCCAGTGCAGAAATAAAAGTGAAGCGGGCGCAGCAGAAAATGATGCGATACGAGCCGAGAGAGTGGCAGAGAACAAGGGCTGAAAAGGGCGGACATGACAAAGAAGAAAGAAGTCAAGAAAAATAATAAATAATATAAACTAACTGATAATACATATGAAAATAGTGCGCAGAACTTAGGACACATTGATACATACAAGCAACAAAATCGCAAACACGCCCTGTTTTCTATTGTTTGTGAAACATGGAGTCCCCTCCTCACATAACGTTTGTGTATAATAATATTTACTTTATTCACAAATTATCACACACAACCAATCAGATTCAACATCAATCAAGTACATGGAACACGTGCGCAAGGATGTCAGTATTTTCACTTTTGTTCTTTTCAGAACAAAGTATTCAATACATAATATTAAATAAAACCTACCAGTGAACACAAGTCCATCCACCATCCACATATTATAGGGAAGAAGCCAATCTCGATTAAGACGAGGAAGAAGACTTTGAAGACCAGGACCGCAATGCCAAGGAGGCGATACAAACTGGAATAGGAGGAAATAATATAATATAATATTTATTACGCACACAAAAATGTACACGCACAGTTATTTAATAGAGATAAAACTAAGCCATTCACATGCAATATATGCAGCTCAAAATAAAAGATAAAGGATAAAGTATAAATTTATCGTGGGGTGGAAAGAAAAAGAGCACTTGAATTTGAATGGCCGGCTAGTTCGGTCTTTCCTCTTTCCTGCTTGAAAACTAGGAAAAGAGGTCAATATTTGATTCGGTTCTATAAAAAAGTAAGTTCAAATCAAATATTCCAATAACAAGCTCATTATGAAGCATACAATAAATCAAAGAGCTATCGAAGTATAAGACATATTAGCAACCCACATCTAATCTAACCTTATTGGTTCCTGTTATACATAATTACCACTAAGATTCACCTCTTAATCCTCAAGAATCCACAAATACGATGGAAAACGAACATAGAGAGGGCCAATGCCAGGTATCCTAAAAGATCACAAAATAAATTAAAACACAATCTCACAAACTAATGATAACTAATAATATGTTCCTACACTCTATTGATAGCGCTATACGTAATGTTTATGCGTTAGTATTGGTATTGAACTGCGTGCTAATAATAATAATAATAATAATAATAATAACAATAATAATAATAATAACAATAAAAATACAACCATAGAAAAAATATTTCACAATTTCCAAAAGGGCAATGTTTCACTATTTCCATAAAATGCGGCGGGGCTATTTAGGCTAGTATTATGCTATTATTAGTCACCTCAAGACAACCACAGTGGTCTTAAAGCAAGTTACACTTACTCCACTAGAGATTTGGATTTCTAGAGTACAACTCTAGGAAACTTGATCTTATCCAGTACGGCACAAACCAATTGACTGTTCTTAGAATACTAATAATGATAAACAAATAAAAACCTGTCAAAATCGCAGCCAATGATGGGAAGAAGACGATTTTGTGTCGAATTGCCAAAGTGTTCAAAATCCACACTCCAAGCTTGAAAGGTGAAAAGGCTGAAGGAAAAGTGTGCGTAATTTTTAGACTAGCCCAGTCCAGTACATAGAAGTAGAAATATCGCAATTGCGCCCCACCAACCCAACCGGCTTCCGAATTTTAATTTAATGCAATAATCGCAAGTTAATTGCTCACACGAAGGTCAACTAATGTATCGCTTTAACACTTGAATGTGTACCCGTCCGTAAGGAAAAAGTACTAGACTAAACCCTGCTCACCAAACAACACGGTGAATATGGTATTCAGCGATATGACCCAGAATACGTGTTCCAGGAATACGAAAGATCCGTCCAGTCCGACTAGTCGCTGCCATGTCAAGTCCAGACCGTCGCCCAGACGGTCCCAGTCACGCCAGCCCTCGTCCGCATTCGCATCCGCGTTCTCTGAACATATTTATATTATATACATATTTTGAAAAATGATAGCATGGTACAAATCGTTTAGCCCTTGCCATCAACAGCATTTGCAAACTAGCATCAGCATTCTCTGAACATTTTATTTTTAATATTTATTTTAGAATAATCACTTTTTATTAAACTCTTAAGAGAGCGCAAGGCTTTTCAGATCATAATACAACTAAAAAAAACACATAAAATCTCCTTCTCAGAAAGCTAAATTCACACAATTCGCATTGATTAAAATAGTATGGATAATGGGAAATCCAAACCCTCCCACCTTGATTTCCCTCATTGGCATTATTGTCATGGTCATGAACTCCCTCATTCCCCTCTTGCTCTCCTTGTGCGTCTGCTTGAGCCACGTCCTCGTGATCGTGCCCTCCGTGCCCATCTTCATCGTCTAAATTTGATCATTTACATATTTGGGGAGTCTCCTGCTGATGCTACTACTCACTACTGAGGCCATACTCACCACTCCGATTCCCTCGTATTCCCCGGGCACAGAAAATAAGACGGTGAATTTGAGTGGTGATTATGGCCTCTGGTTCACTACCGTACTACTCTACTCTCGATTATGCGCACCGTGTCCATACTCGTCGTCTAAATTAACTCACATGTTTTTGGCAAGTTTCGTTCCTAACACTGATGCCGTGCATTTATCAAAACTCAAACTACTGATGGAAAACTACTATGTACTATACAGTAAGTTAAGGCCAAAGAAGAACACGCATACGAGCAAAGTGCATACAGGAGATGTCCCTATACAGTCTCGAAAAAGGTTCCCAAATCAGGGTAAATATTATAACAGTGGCAGTTTTCCTAGCGTCACGTCCGAACAACTTAGAACCTAATTACCTAATAAAAAACTAGGGCTTTTTTGACCTTACCATTTTCCCCATCCGTATCGCCTTCATCGCTGTCCTCCTCATATTCGACGTCCTGAAAATGAGCAAATCACAATATAGACAACTTTCAACCGTGACTCTTCAACCCAAAGTGATTTTAATAATTCAGTCCAGCGAATTCCTTCAAACAGTCAAATTCACATGAGTATGAAATAAAAGTTATAGCACACAACACACTCACACAAGTGCGGATAGTAAAATAAATCATGAGCAAGAAACATTACGCTACAAACACATCGATAGACTATTGAAAATAGTTCACTCAAACTAGATCAATACCTCACCTCACTCACTCGAGAATATACTAATATACTACACTGAAGTGAAGCGGAACCCATTGAGCTGTTACTCTAATATCGTATTTTCTCACAAGGTGTATGCTTTTAATTTCTATCTCTATCTATGCCTTAGATACCTTAGATAAGGTAAGGTATCTAAGGTATCTAAGTAAAGAGTTTAACGTGCGAAACCCTTACATTCTCCACCCGCTCCGCATGCAACGGTTCATCTAGAGGGTCGTCCGGGAATTCATTAGGTAAATCATCATCTCCTGGAGCTTCTGGCTCGGCGTGCAGACCATCATCACCAATATGCTCATCACCCTCTATATGAAGCCATTCCTGAAAAGGTAATAATTGTATTACAGGACTAATAGCCCTAGCAGAAGTACATATAGTAAAGAGACCAATCTTTACTTTACTTGTAATGCTTACGCAGAGAAAATAGAAATTTGCATACAAAAATGATTTCAGCATTGTTTCTGACTGAGGGATTGTTAGGGTGCGTTCGGGATTGGCCGAAAGAAAAAAAAGTAATGTCTGTGCTTGTATGCCGCTCTCACAGCACATTTCAATTTTGAAACATTTCCAAACAAACGCCCATCCCAAATGTTTTTAAATTTATTTTCATTTAATCCCGAACGTGGTCCCACCATGACTGCGCAAAGGGACCACGGCTACATCCATATAATTATATATATATATATATATATATATATCTATATAATATCTATATAAAAGTTGCTTAAAGGGGCGCTAGATCTATTCAATTTATAAAAATAAAGTTTTGATATAAAGAAAGAACAAAGTATTACCCTAGGTCCTCCATGGACAATCTGTTCGCGTAACCAGACAAGTGAAATAAACGAACAGACAAAGACGAAGAGTAGAATCACGCCCTGGAATAGCGTGGATTAAAATTATCGACAAGAGGCCATACATATTCACAACTCAATTCCCCATGGGGAATCACCCGTCTTTTTTCTCTGCGTCTCGCACTTTAGAATGCTATTTTCTGCCCCGAGGGAATTGGAGTGGTGAATATAGCCTAAGGGTAATATTCCCCATTTAATATTCAAATTCATACAGTCACACGCAAAATGTACCTGTCACTTTAGCGTTGTAAACTAATTTCACAATGCAGAATCTGACTGTGCAATACGTACAAAATTTAATACAAATACAAAAATAATTAAATAAATACAATATACCTTCAGCATGTCGACGGCCAGATTCTCTCCAGAAACAATATGCAACGGTAGATAAATAATATTGTGAATGTCGGCGGAGAAGACAGCCTGAAAACAAAAAAACTTGACTTTAATATAATTACATATACCCAGATTTTTTACATAAATAAAAGACCAGTACTCCAGTACATAAAGTCTAGGCAAGAAATACCAGCTAGAAATCCATATAAAGATATAAAGATCCGTCTAAAACACGTTTAATACAATACAAAAGTAAAAGTAGTACAGTACGAGTTACAGTACGAGTCACGGGCGCAACGAGTATAAATCCCGCGCAGCGGCGTGCGTAAAACCAGAGTTATGTACTTCCTAATTGTACTTGTTGAATTAATAATAATAGTTTATTGGTAATGGAACAGCACAAATAAGACTTCGGAATAAAGACTTCGGAATATAAAAAGGGCACCCCGCACCCACCTGATAAACTCTAGCGGCCGTAATGGGAACAAGACCAATCCAACAAGCAATTACAAGCGTGTAAATTAGCCATTGTTTGAACACTCGGCCGACTCCCAAAGCGATTCCTGCAACAGGGTTAATACATTTAAAAGATATCTTACCTATTATTATTATTTTAAAGATAAAAGGGTAGGAAGGAGGGGGCGTGGCGCAGGCATGATTATTATTCTACAAATTAATAAAGTTTGCGATTTTTCGCAAGTGGGATATTATGTTTCAATGATTCTAATTACATATGAGGCAATTAGAGCAAACGATATAAGACACTTGTGCGAACTTACCAGTCAGAATTTCAACAAAAGGCAATGCTTTCGGCATATCAGGGCGATAAATTGGCTGAAAACTGTACTTGTAGTTGCACAGTTCGCAAACCTAAAAAAAGGCAATTAAGGCAATTATAAAAAATTGAACGATTACTTCAATTATGCAGAAGCAGCTCGCGGTGTGCGTAACTAACCAAATTCCTGTCTGAATTTGCAAAACCCCCTTGGATGGAACTTGGAAAAGACTACGAACAATGATTGATATTGATTGTTTTTTGAACATACATCCAATTTTAAACAACTTGCCTCTTTCTTGCTATATTTTAGCCATTCCATTAAGCACTCCTGATGGACGTATTTAATACTTCCCGTACACAGGCAAGGATAGTACAGAGATCCCTCTTCGCTTCGACAAACCCGACACATATCTAAAAAAATGTGATTTGAATTGAATACTAAGCGCGTGTGCATGTCTCTAGAGGTAACATAAGACGGAATGAACTACCTCCAAATAAATGTACCATTATATGCAACAACAAGGTGATGCCTATTGAAAAGACGATAAATCGATAAAACAAAGCAATGTGAATAGGGCTACAGAACGACTACAAAAACTCCTTTTGCGCTTGCCTCGAATGCACATCTTTTGGTGTAATTAATAAATAACTAAAGTAGAAAAAAGAAAAACAACTAACGGTGGTCCGGATCATCCTCTACAGGTGGTTTGTTTTTCGGAGTTGATGAAGAAGGTTCGGCTGGTTGAGTTGGGACCTAAATACGATTGAAGAAATAATGGGCACATGTAGAAGCTTAACACGCAACGGGCATTGTATAAGTTTAAAAACGAAAGATAGGAAAGAGTTAGTTCGTTAGTCTTCATCAATAAATATGATAATAATGTGTTTTAAAAAAATACCTGCACTTTGGCATTGCTTGCAGCAGTGGAAGGTCCCACATCTACATGTAAAGGTGGATCAATCATTGTTGTTCACACTGTTCACACATCCAAGTTCACCCAGCATTAATCCAATGTCGAGAAGTTTAAAGTGACAGAAACCGCAGAAAGAAATGACGTTTTTCAGCAAGATAACCCTGCAAGAGATCCACTTAAACAGAGGTAAATCACGAGGCGATAACAAGCCCAATACATTCTTAAAATGAACGCAACCTACAAGAATAGTGAATGAATGCAAAAAATGAAAGTTGGGTGGAAGCACCATTAAAAGTCGCAAGGCTATCTTTCGCACTTTTATTCGCTTCTTATTTACGCTAGACACGTTCGTTATTGTTCTTTGTTGTAATTTGTCACTAAAAACAGTATTCATAAAAGAACATAGAGAAAGAAACTGTTTAATTCAGCGTTCTTGGGAGCCGCGGGCCGACGTTCACCAAAAATTCACAGAAAAAAATTGTCCTGCCATATATGAAAAGAACGCACGATGGTGCGATGAGGTCAAACTGAATCCTACGCGAATGTACAAAGGACGAAAATTTGGCGTTGGCCAAGAAAATTTGGCGTTGGCCGTTTGGCGATAGGGTTGGGGTACCTTGTTTTTTATTGATTTACGATCATATTCATAAAAGAATTTCTTTTATAAAAATGTACACATAATAAACCGATTTTCTATAGATATATAAAAAATCAACATATTCGCAAAATTTAACTAACTCTTCGTATTGAGATTAAAAGGTTTTCTCATGTATTTATAGTATATTGATTTTTTTATAAAAGTAGTTTTTTTATGAATATAACGGCAAATCAATATAATAGTTAGTGAACGTTTGCGAAGATGTTGATTTTCCAGACATTTCCATAACGGTATATATATATTACTTTTTATAAGTGATTTTTTTAATGTATATAACGGCAAATCAATATGGCTATGAGGCACTCTAATTAAGATATTTAGTTTAGTTGTAGTTTAGATAGGTAGGAATGGCCGGTGTTGGGTTCCAGCCGACTTCGAGTACCACACTTCTAGTGCAGTGTGTGCTAGTCCAGCACCGGTTTCTTGCCTTGTCCTTGTGTAGATCTGATTTCGAGCTTTATTCACTTCTTTTTTTCCTAATTGAGTATTATGACATAAAGTATTATATGAGGCTATATACACATTGATAGTTTACTATTGGCTATGAGGCACTCTAATTAAGATATTTAGTTTAGTTGTAGTTTAGATAGGTAGGAATGGCCGGTGTTGGGTTCCAGCCGACTTTGAGTACCACACTTCTAGTGTAGTGTGTGCTAGTCCAACGCCGGTTTCCTGCCTTGGCGAGATGGGGGTGTGGGTTAATAATCACCGGTAGCTATGGGAATCTACCAATAGTTTCCCTGTGCTTCTGTTGCTTGTCCAATTCAGACGAGGAACTTCATCGTATGGAGTGAGGGATGCTGTAATCTCGGTCCACTCGCTTTATTCTTCTTCTTCGCTCCAACGAGTACAAGAGCTGCTTTTCTGCATATCCAAGGTTTGTTAATTATTAATCAATTCCTTTCACACCGACTGTTTTCTCAGCAGGTATATAAACTGGCCTATTTTTTTCATTCTAGGCGTATCCAAATCTGAACTACGAGCAACTAAACTACAATCGTGCAAACTACAATCGTGCAAACTACAATCGTACAAACTACTTATCTCCACAAGCGAGCAAGCCACCACCTTCTCTTCAACGGTGTGTTTTTGGTATTTATTTTGTATTAATATAATATTTTTAAGGTTACCGAAGCTTGAACCCTATTATGGAAAGGTACTCAGAACATGAGCGCGAGTATAAAGCGTAAGCGTGTAGCGAATAATACGCGCATCGCGCGCGCGACCTTTTTTTAGGAGTCTAGCCGTAAGAGCGCCCGCGCCTGAGAATGTAGTCCCTACTTTCCATTTGTGAGTTTTTTTCATTGCAGGTACGTCTCTCTTATTCATGTCCATGTGGCAATTTTGGCTGAAAATGATAATTTCTCCAAGTCAAGAACTCCAACACTTGGATGTACGACAACATCACCCAACACCTTCTCGCCATTCTTTCTTCTCGTACACATGTCGAAATCTTTATACCACTCATATTTCAAACAAATATATAAAGATTATGTACATATCGTTGTCTTTCTCGAACATTGCACAAGCAATGAGCGCGATTATATGGCTCGACAGCACACAAAAATTCACAATATTTACTCAAACGTTTGGTTTAGTGTCCTCGTCGCAGGAAACTTGACTTGAAGTTCTTGCGTTACTTCTCTCCATTTGTCGTAAAAAGCAGTGAGAGAATCGTTACTTAATATAGAGGAATGACCAAGCACTGCAGTGGATGTATGCACGAACGAGCGGGAACGGGACCGGGCATTTCCGCTGGGTCGCTCCTGCTCCCGCTCAACGGGAGTGACCGGGCATTCCCGCTTGGTCGCTCCCGCTCTCTTTTCTCGGGTTTCAAGTTCGTAGTTGAGTTTTCACCAAAACAATCGTCACCAAATAGAGGGGAATAATCAAATACTGCAGAACCATCATACGCACGCCGCAACACATAAAGATAGGCAACTGACAAATAAATTTATTTCAATAATGAATGACTATGGTATTGAATAAGATTCACAATCACAAGTATTCATTATCAGCTACTATCACCTCTATTTCTGATAGCATGGAGAAATTAGCATATGCTTTGTGGAATGTGACCACAATATTCTATGCGCTGGCGTCGCGATATCGGTGCGACACTTCAAGTGCTGGTGCCACTTGGGTGTGCCGGAAATGCGCTAAGCTTGCTGAGGCTGAGGGTATAGAACAATAGTTAGTGGCGGCGCACGCCCGATCAACTATTTCTTCGCGCGGCGCCTGCGCCATCTTTTATCAATGAGCAATACAATCACAATAATACATTAGTGAGAAATCACAAAGTAGGCAAAACTCATATATGAAGCAAAATCATATATGAAGCAATTAAAAAATAAAGGTGAAAAACTAAAGTGAAATTCAAATATCACCGGTGAAAAATAACTGTAATGCAATAACGCGATATGGAAAGGGAAGAACACTCTTAGAATGCAACCGAACTCAAAAAAGCTTGATCTACTCAAATAGTTGATCTACTCAAATTGCTAGCAACATCAAAAACAAGAAATATTATTATGAAATGTAAAGAAGACCAAATTCTGGCCACTTTCTCATGAAAACTGTTCGGTGCAAAATGGAGGACTCTCAGTAATCAGCGGGTACCTGGCGAAAGTCTGGCGACCTATACGGCGAGAGGTAGCACATTGTTTTTTTTTCGTTTCGCACCAGTGAAACTTCACGTTATATGTCACGACACTAAGAATTGTTTTATACCTAACACATTTTACGTCGTTTCTGATGGCTTTAGAATTGTGCTGGACTTCTCATTTTCTTGCCAAAGAAACACAGTATCTGCATCATAAAACACGTGTTATATGGCTTTAAATATGTTTTAATTAACTTCTTAAAATAATTATGCAATCATTTTATATTTATTCTTATTTTTCTTGAGTTGTTTCTTCGATAGAGTCCACAGGCGGGGGAAGCGCTTTCTTTGGCCTAGAACTACTGCGGTTGAAACGTCTAAAGAATGAGAAGAACCCAGCAGATCTTCTCTTTTTCTCAACGTCGTCGAGAATCTTCTTCAGCTCGGTGCTACTGTCCTGAAATGAAGGGAATATATATCTTTCCAAAGATCAAGCACTCGGCGATCATGTGGCGCACCCTTTGGAAGGCGATGCATGTGCGCCAGAGGTGCGCCAACTGAAATTTAAAAGAAACCTCCTTTGGCACAGCGCGCTCACCACAGTCGAGATCTGCGCGCCGCAATGGTAGATCCCATTTATTCGCGGCGACTGTGTGAACTTTTGCAATGGGGTGATCCGGTAACAATGGACTAATGGAAACTACAATAAAAAAAACTAGAATCGAAAAAGAAAAAAAAGCTAAATGATGCAACCAACCTTTGTTTTCTCCATGTAGACACGTTGTGCTTCTAATAGGTCTTCCGTGGCTTCTTGAATCTTAAATAACACAGATCGAATTTTCAAATCACATGTGGCACACGGCACACGCATGGCACAAGACACAAGCACCTGCAGCGCGGCCTCTTTACCCAACTTCACATTAGAAAGCATACCTTCTTGATTTCTGTCTCAACTTTGCTCTTGGTACCGATGCAATCGTTGGCGGTGCGTATCTTCAATCCGGCTGCACACACCCGGTTCACGTCCTCAAAACAGTTATCGTATACAATTGGCACTGTCTTGGCTTACTCGTGGCGCACCTACCGAGCCCCCTTACCCGGGCGGGGGGGGGGGGGGGGTCCTACCTCATTTCTATATACTCATAATCGGATTTACTATAAGATAACACATCTACATTTAGTGTTATGTGACAAAGGTTTTTGTTATCCTTGTTGAATGGAGAATCGAGAATCTGTGCACATGCCCAAAAATAAAGTAGAAAATGAGAGCAATAAAAAAAAACTAAATGAAAGAATCAGAATACCGAGATCCACTTGGTGACTCCTTTCTGTGCGTCTGCACTCGTGCTTTCCACTTGTTCTTTTACTGTGGCAATATCTTTGTGCACTCTCTCAGTTAGCGATGTCATTTCTGCGCGGTTCTGAAACACTTTTGTAAAAATATATATAGTTAAAATATAATGGCGTTGCGCCACATCCGTTTATTGATCACCACGTCCCTTTTTTTGTAGATCGCATCGACAGTTCACGGTGCTTTCTGATTTTTCTTTACTTACAATTAGGGTAGAACTTAAAGTGATGATTATCATATGCATCTCAAATATGCGTTAGCAATATAAGTAAAAAACTCACAAAATAATCCATATATTTGTCCATAAGATGGTTTTCCTCGATGTGTTTTTCAATGGCACATTCAGGACAGAAGATGAAGTCGAGAATCTGAACGGATTTTTATTATTCATCACCGACCTCGTGGTCGAGTGGTTAATGTTTAAAGCGGTATAATGGCTGCTTTTTGCAACGTATGGTGGCCAAGTGTATTTAGTTACTTATGATGGCCAACCGTATTTATGTCCAGTGAACTCGAATTGAGTTGTTCGAATTCTAATCTTGTTAATTTACATGGGAATGCAGTTATCCAAAATCCATTTCAAAAACCGGCTGTTTGTTATACTTTAAGGGCGTTATGCACCTGGTTTGCGAAGGAGATCAAGCCCACCTTTTCCTTGTTAGCCTTCTTGAGGTCTGTTTTTGCAGACTTAGCACAAGCCCGACAGGCTCTGAGTCTTTCCACGGCGCTACGACTCCCGCATCCGGCACACGTTTCGCTCGCAGACATTGTCTCTCCACTCTGCCGCACCAATTCGGTGACGAGACCTGTCAATTAATAAGTATGCTTTAGAATATACGCATGCTACCTTCACATCATACTGGTTACTCCATTATCATAGTGTATCTTCCTAGGAAAGTCAGTAACTTTCGGCTTCGACACACGTGAAGAGTTATACCTTTTCTTATGCTGCAGCTAGTGAAGTGATAGTAGCATACGATACGAGTATACGGGATAGCTTACAATTGGGATTGATTATGATACTGCATTTGACAATGTATGTATGATTAGTACAGTACCCGGATATATTTTTAATTAGCGTAACCTGTACACTGAGGTTATCACCATAATTGTATGTAAGGAATTAAGCCAAAACTCCTCACCTACCCATCAGTGGATAATTAACGCGAAAGAGTGAAGAGTCTCCATAGAACTGTTTCCGACAGACAACACAAGCCCTAAAATAATACAATTAGACAATTAGCTCATTAGCCCTAATGGATTCTTCAGGAACGTTTATAGATCCGCCGTATCTAACATCTAACATCACAATCCGAACCCTAATCTGGGCCTAACTATCAGAGGGTTAGGCGCTCTAGAAATAAATGATGCCGGAAAACTTTTATATTTTTCCATAACTCAGTTATATATTTTGGCCATTGGCAAACCATCTTATTATTTAAAGCGGTATAGCACCCGGTTTTTGAAATGTATATCTGGATGCCGTATTCCCTTGCAGTGCATGCAACTAACTGGGCGATTCTGCGCGATCATGTAGTCTAGTTGTTTCATTTGCATACAACATGTGAAATTCAGTGGTTCAGAAACCGGTTGTTATACCGCTTAATGTTATTTTGCGATGTTTATAAGTGATGTTGTCTGACCTGACCTTTCCCACGCATTCTGTGCACATTGAATGCCCACATAATGGAGGAACCCGGGGCATACGAAGGGGATCGGAATCGGTATCTGAAAGGAATTCTGGATGAGCCACCACCAGGCTCTTACACCGCTCGACGTTTTTGCGCCAGATATTCGCCGTGCGACCCTTTCGTGCCAGCTTTTCGCCGCGGGACCCATTCGTGCCAGCTCTTTACCGCGCAGTACTTCCGCGCCATATTCTCGCCACGCGTCACTTTCGAGCCATTTTCTCGCCGCACGATATTTCTCCGCCATATTCTCGCCGCGTACAGTTCGATTTTTAGAAGTTTCACTGCACCAATCAAATGGACACCGTCACTACGACGTATGGCGAACCTATCGCATCCGACTAATTCGAGACCAAGAACAAGGAGAATATCTATTTTCAAGCCAAAAGTTGAAAAACAAATCGAAAGACTTACACATGAGTAGACACGCCGGACACGATGCGTCTGCCATAGAAGGAGATAGATGAAGACTATTTCTAGAGGAAGAAGATGGGGATCTCATCTTTGTAAGGAAACACTGAAATGTATTACATAATAGTAAAGCATTGGGCGTTTATTGGGCAATATATTTATTGCGACAAGCATTGGTCACACAATATGAGTCGCGCAGTTTCCTGAGTCCGGGAGAATAGAGCGTCATTTTCTCGAAATCTTCATTTTAAAGCGGTATAGCGGCCTGTTTTTGAAACGAACGTTGGACAATGAAATCTCGGAAATGTAGTTATCTAACATGCGTTTCAAAAAGCCGGCAGTTATGTCGCTTTGAAAACATAGGTTGAAGTGAAAACAAGAAGAGAACAATGGATAGAATCATAAAAAGTCAACATACCGCGCATGTAATGTAGCTACGATAAATGCGATAAGTAAATCGCTAAACAAATAAACAATCAAGGTCAAGATAAGGCAATCAAATGGTACGCTCGTAAAGACAGCAATTCAATATAACTCTTTTTCTTGGGTCTTGGTCACCTCAGTATTGAAACCAATGCATATATTAAATAGCGTAATGTGTCAAGTGCTTCATAATAAGATCTAATACGTTCACTGGGTAATATTTTAAACAAATGGGACAAACGCTTAGGAAAACGACTTGAACCCAGTATTCAAAAACAAATAATCAATGTTTTGGAGCCGGGTGTGGTGCATAGGGGCATAGCGTGAGTCAGAAGCGTGCACTAGAACCGCGACTGATTACAAAGACAGTTTTAAGCTATAGGTTATATTTATAATGTGGCAATCTTAAAGCGGCGTGGCACGTAGTTTGCGAAACGTATGCTTGACACATACATTGTATTTTCATGTATTGTATGCAAAATTCCCTGCCATTTTGCGTTATTTCCGAAATCCATTGAAACTCAATTTGCTTATAATAACTGAGAATGCAGTGGTTAAGCACACATTTAACCAATCACGTGCCATAACCGCTTTAAGTCTTACGTTGATTAGCCTTTCATTCATTTCATTCGAGGTTGCAGAGTTTACCTCGAGTTATGCGGATAGAGAGAGCCCGATGGAGAGTCAGAGAGAATCAGAGAAAGGGAATCATAAAGCGAGGTAATCACATAATGAAAATCCTAAAAGCGTTCCCTTTGCTGGAAAAAAACCCGGTGACTGTAGACGACAGATATGGTGTTGACCAGTGCTTCGCAATACTTTATGGGGGGATGGAACCTTTATGGGAGAAAACATAAAGGTTCTCAAGAAGAAATACGATAATGCGTTTTATGATGAGAAAGGGAGGAGAAAGGGAGTCATTCACTGATTAAGATAATTAGTGATAGAGAGAGAAGTGAGAGAGAGAGATAGGTGAAAACCGATGGGAGAAAGACAGAGAAACACACAGACAGAGTAAGACAGAGAGAGAAAGAAAGAGACTCTAGATATGAGAGGTGAAAGTGAGAGAGTAAATGAAGCAAACATTGAGGGTGAAGTGAAGGTCTGCAAGAATATATGAGAGGGAAGCTACTGAAAAGAAAGTTAGAGAGAGATACAAAGAAAGTTTGAGGGGGAGAGGGAGAGAGATTATGAAAATGGTAAAGAGAGAGAGAGAGATACAGGGAAGAACCCATCTCACAAGCCGATTAGTTTGCCGAAGCGCCAACCGGCTACTCGAAAATTGTCTCCGAAAAGATTGCGGAAGATAATACTTCAATCAGTTATTGAACCTTTTCGACGGAAATGTCTAATGCGAAATGGCACGTGGTTTGCGAATTTTACATTATGTGCACATAAAGGTACAGTAATTTGCGTATATTGGCCAGGATAAGTTTAAAACCACGTTCCACACTGTTGTAAAAGAAAAGAAAACTTAAAAATATTAGTCAGAAAGTGTAGGCACGTGCCGAGCTCTTCGTACTTCCGACGTTCTGTCAAATAAAGATAAGACAATGTTTTATTATTGACAGGTCAACAACATTTCAACTTCGGGTTCGGGTGAATACAAAAATAATACAAAAAAACATATAACACTGTTATTCTGATGTGATGCACGTTCCATGTAAAGGGATCAAGTCGATAATTTAAAGCTGTATAGAGCTTGTAAACCCAATGAACAGACAACAGGTATCATGTCATTTATTGCCGCCGGTTCGGTGTTTTTTTTTCTTTGAACACGCGCTAATCTGGCGAATATCTGGCCAAGGCGGCGCGACATGCGCGGGGTCATCATTAAATGAACGAGCCATTAATAAAAAAAAGCATAAAATTCAAACTTGATACACACGTTCAAATACCATAATCACTGTGGAACTGTGCTATAGAATATTATCTCTTTACGTTTACTATGTACTAACATGATATGGCATACAAACCAGAATGCGCGCCACTTTCTCTCAAGAAAACTAATGGAAAAGTTTGAGAATGTCAAAGTTACGGTTCTAGTCTGGAGCTCCAACATCATTGATTAATTAATAGAAAATAAATACATAAAATATGTTTTAGCCGCAGCTTCCGTGGCCAATAGAATGCTTCCTTATTGCCTTGATTATCTATGCATTTATGAAAAGTACTACTTTGTTTGTTGTTCGGTAATGATTGATATTGATCGGTAGTTGATGTGCATTGATAACTAATTTAAAGGTATTCGTTTCACTAAGTTCTGACTGTTCGTCAGCCTGTCATTACTACAAATCATAGTAAAATTCAAAAAGAATTCATACGTAAAGATAAATCAAAGACAATGAACTTTCTTCGGCGCACCCTTGAAAAGTGCATTGCGGCAAGAAGTGCAAGGGCTTGTAAGGACCACTGAATGATAAATGGACACAATTTGTTAAATTCAGAAATAGGTCAGATTCCGGTGGTAAATTATCGATGGCATCATGTTTAATATTGTACTAAATGCATTTTCAACATACGACAATAAACTGCATTTTCCAAGGATAGAAATTGCTCAAATTTGCTTCTTCTTGCTCAAGGTTTTACGTTCTATGTAAAAAAAATAACATAAAATAAAAACAGTTACATAGGCGGACACAACAATAGGCACAATATGTAAAATAACACAAATGGCGGGCACCCGGGCTCGATACTACATCTATTATAGGATATGATGTCTGGCAGCTGCAGGCTCAAAGGAGACCAGACCTTTGCGATCCATAATCTGTTCAGTGGTTCAGTCTCACTTTTCCTCCATCTCTCCATTCTCCTCTCTCTATGTCTGCCACTATCTCGCACCCTCTCTCTCTTTCTTTCTTTCTTTCTTTCTTTCTTTCTTTCTTTCTCTCTCTCTCTCTCTCTCTCTCTCTCTCTCTATGTCTCCCTGAGAGTTCTCCTCAATCCCTCTGATACCTTACCATTTCCAGTTATCTCTTTATCTTCTCCTCTCTCTCTTATCCCTCTATCCCTCGTCTCTCCCCTTCTCTCACTTTTAATCTCTCTTTTGCCCTCTCTTTCTGAACCAGTCTCCTATACAGACAAGAAGAGATAAAAGTATAAAAGATTGGTTGGAGGTAAAAGCCACCTCGAGGGTAGACTACCTGGAAACCTGAAACAAAGGGAACGTTAGCGAGGGAGATGGAGAGAGACAGTGAGAGTGAGAGAGAGAGAAGACAGAGAGGATAAGAGGGAGAGGGGATGAGAGAGAAGAGGGATGAGAGAGATAGGGGTATACATCAGAGACACTGAGAGATGAAAATGTTGCAGAGAAAGGTTCTTCTAGTGCTTTAGCAACAAGCCTGCTCTCTACACTCTAGCTCGCAGGATATGACAAACAGATATTTGGATCCCACTTTAGCTTGGCCAAATTTTAACATTTAACATTTTCAAAATTCCTTTCGACGGGCCGCATCACCTCTGACAACAATGTGAAAACACCTATCTGATAAAAGATAAAATACTGTGTTGGAAGATAGTTTCTTGGAAAAATTTGATATAAAATACACGCACAAGCAGTCACAGACCAGAGCACATAAACAGAACTATTTATGAATACATTTTATCAAGAAACAATAAACAACAAAATATTGTACAGACATGAATAAATATAAATCGATCCTCAACAAGGACTTTATACATATAAACAGACAAAATGCCGACATTTTGTACAAAAACCAGAGGAAATCTGTGTTCTTTTATGCTTTATCCAAAGTTCTATACTTGTTCTATAGGGGTTGAAAAAACCTTATGTACATACAGTAGTCAATAACCTTCCCTGAAGAGAAATCGCAATAAACGATTATTCAATTTATATACAGACAGAACTGTGCCCATCTAGGCATTTCCGACAGGAGTGCCGTTATCCATAATACTTTTCAAAACAACGTGCCATACCGCTTTAACACGGAGACAAACTACAAAACACAGAAGGCTGCAACAAACTACATCCTTCACTTTTTCTTCGTGCTGACACCGAGCAGACTTCCCACTGTGTATTCTGTGAGGATACTGACGATGGACTCCAATGGACGATTGGCATCGCGGACCTGAGCAACAGTCGTCATTATGCAGTTATTAGTAGTCGCCACCCCTGAGGCCATATTCACAACTCCGATTCCCTCGGGGAAATATTCCCTGAGGCTGTATTCACCATTCATACGGAAAAAATTACCCGGGAAAATAAATTCCCCGGGAACAGTTCCCTAGCGAAAATCCTTCCCGAGAAATATTTTTACCTTTTCCCGAAATATTTTTACCCTTTCCCGAATTCACACTCCAATTGGGTAGACGGGAAACTTTACCCAAAGGAAAAATAAAGGACGTGATTTATTTGTGTTGTATATTTGTGTTTTTGTGCTTTAGTGTGTACACTTTCCATATAATATTCCTTTTTGGTGTTTAATGTATGTTAGTTGCCAGACACAACGTTACCTGCCTAATGACGGTCTGTACTGTATGTATAGCGTCATTAGTGAATTATCGGCGGAAGCTTTCCCGCCAAAATGCTGGCGTTTGAAAATTCCGCGTCTATGTGCACTTTTGATTTATTCGTTTAAGATGCTTCCCGTTTTTTTCTTACATTTTTAACGTTATTTTTAATTAATTATTACACTCATTTGGCCTACTCGTATTTTTAGTGAATATGACCGGGTTTTCGGACCAAGAATTGGATATAATCCACGAAATGTTGTCTGCCCGTTACGAAGACTACAAAAATAAACTGAAGGTAAAGTCGTGTTCTTTTTTACAATTTTTTTCAAAAAGGCACCAAAGTAATATTGATCAACGAATGTTTGCTTGGCGCCTGATCAACAGATTTTTTTATCGCCTTTTTTTACTGAGCGCTTAATTTGTTGTTAATATTTCTCGCCTGTGTTTAGCAGGAAGGCGCTGTCCGAAATGGTGGGCTTACGCCTCAACAAAGATTGTGCCAGGATATTGCCGAACGAATATCTTCACTTGCCAACGGTCGTCTCAGGAATCGCGAACAAGTAAAAGACCGAATCAAATATGAATTGGCTAAGATACGAACATATCTTGCAACAGAGGTAAGAAACAGTATTACATGTGCGTTTGCCCCCAATGTGTTTAATTCAATTTGTCACGTCCTTGTTACTAGAGATGGTTATTTGGTTGAGCAGTCTCAGTCTGTTTCTGCTATATTTAGAGCGGTGGTAGAAATAGTTATGTAGTGTGTAGTATGCAGGAAATCATAACTTTTTGTAACATACTCATTTTTTGTTTTAAGAGAACAATCAATTGGCAACTGGGGGAGGGAAAAGGAAGAGGGTGACTGAGCCTCCCGCGGCCCTCGAATGCCTGATAGCTGAGATGCGCCGAGAGGTCAGCGCTTCAGGAATCGCTGGCATAGAGGAAACGCACCAGACAGGTATGTATTTATTCGCAGTATTTTTTTTGCAGTAATTATGCTCTTTCATTTTACACAAAGTCATTTTGTTTCGTGCATAAAGTAAATTCTTATGAGTTAAGCATAAACCGCAAATTTAGCAGTCTTCTCCACAGTTAGTTACTTAATTAATTTAAGTGCAAGCTGTAAACGTCACAACCGGAACCGATAGTTTTCATGCGGAAACAAAGAAAACCCGTCGTGAAATCAAATACGATCCGCATGTCGAAGACGTTGATGTACTGGCTTCGGATGACGAGGTACTGTGCATGACCGATCCCTTTAGAATATTCCACTATATTACAGACAATACAATAGCTTATTCTAGGGTTTTTTTTTAAGTTGATATAAATACTTTTTGGTTAATTATGGGAATTGGTTTTGTAAGGAAGTTTTGTTTTATCGATAAGCGATTAAGACTGAGTCCTTTTTTCAGTATGCTGGTCGAGACTTCCGCGAGAGCAATAGATCTGCCTACCCAAAGGACGATAGGTACCAAGGGGCCGAGGAACCAATCAAGTTCGAGGAGGAGGTGGATGTAAAGGTCTCTTTGCGTCCAAACGTGAATTCCTACCGTCGTCTTAGTAAGCAAATGTGAGTTGGGCTCTACATTTGGTTTAGTTTATGGTTTATTAGCAATGAAATTCTCTTTTCCTCTATGATATTGTTTTCGGTCACGTACATCGTACGTGGGTTTTTTGAAAGCATTTACAAAAAATACTTTATTGAAATAGTACCTCATAGCGAAATAAACATTCTACAATACATTTAATTTAGGAAAGCTCAAGCAGTATACAACTCGGTGGCAGACAAGAGGTCTATCTTGATGGACATCGAGATTGAAAACGCCAAAATGAAGAAACAGTTGTTAGCTATGCAAATGGAGGCGGCACACTGGGAAATTCAATTTCAGAGGCAACGGGCGGAAGGTTCCAGAGTGTACGTTGAAGAAGTCGTTCACGAGTAGCATGGTTAGAACTAGTCCTCGTTAAACTATATTAATATGCTGGATAGTCTAATGATTCATATTCATTAATGAACTGTTCGTTAATTAAATGTTAAGTACAAGTTCATGACTTTATTTTCCTAAAAATAGTCCCTAATGATTCTGTCCATGTAAGCTTTACCGGTGTCGTTCCTTGCATCATCACTGTCATCTTCATCGGGTTGTGGTGGCGGAGCAGCTCCATCCTGATCCTCGTAGTCCTGGGGGTCGTTTTGATCAATGCATACGTTGCGTAGGCAGATCGCAGTGGTGATTAATTTCGCTGCTCTTTGCGGCGCATAGCTGAAATTGTGTACGTTTATTCGATTGCTTTATGCAACTATTATAATTTCTGATAGTGCTTTGCGTTTTAGATTATGCTAGTTTTAGTGATTTGTGAACCAATCAGTGATTGTTTTTACGAATTCGATCGTGTGAATAGTAGTTAAATAGTAGTTATAGGAATCGTTTCAGATGTTAGTTGAGTCATTTTGTGTGTTTACTATTTTCGTTTTTTTTTGTGAATAGTGTTTTTTGATGGTCTTTCAGTACGTTATATTTATATGAAAAAATTCTTGCCGAAGCTCCGAATGAAGAGCATTGAATTGTTTCTTCAACACGCCAAAGCCGTGTTCGGCGTCCACTCTTACACTGCACAGGGCATCGGTAAACCTCTTCTCTAAAGTATATTTGTTTATTGCACTTTTATTTATTATTATTATAATATGTGGAATTAACGATATACGTATATACTGTAGGTAAACTAACCTTTTACCGATCGAGCAGCGCCCAAAACCGGTTTGTACAAAAATTTCTCCACCCTATAGGCGGAGTCGCCGAGAATGACGCCTGTAACTGCTCCGCTTAGTAGGTCCTGCAAATGAAAACACAATTAGGTCCCAATGCGATTCCCTTAGGCGTACCGGCCTTTTCCGTAGATCTACTACTCAAAGTAGTCTCTTACCCTGTATATTTGAGATTCTCTGAAAACTAGGCTGTCATGGCTTCGACCTGGGTATTTCGAGGAAGCCCATCGGAACCGCAGTTTATCATCAACAATAGCTCCCGCATTTATCGAGTGCCATCCCTTCCTGTAATTTTGCAGATGAACATGGAGCGTTTTTCGTCTCTCTTTCCCCCATCTTTCTCTCTCCTCTCCGTCCCTCTCCCTTTCTCTCTCTCCCTCCGACTCTAAGTCTCTATATCGTACCTATTTAAATACTGATCCTCTTGGGAACCGGGAGC